>JAUMHI010000068.1:10125636-10146369 GCA_032359435.1 Enteromius unitaeniatus
AGTTACAGTAAGAAGAAATAAATGACGTTGTGATGTTTTTAATCATCTGTTTGGACTCTCATTCTGACGGCACCCATTCACATCCATTGGTGAGCAAGTGATGCAATGCTGCATTTCACCGAATCTGATGAAGAAACGAACTCCTCTACGTCTTGGATATCCTGAAACTTTTCATTTGAGGAAGAGATAATCAAACTGATGTCTAACCTCGCCATTCCTCTGTTTGACCTTTGTGCACAGGTGACCCTGTGGAAGGAGTCTGTGGACGGACAGTGGGCTTGTATCAGTGACGTCAACAAAGGCCAGGGGGTCGTGACCTCTATCACAGACAGCCAGCAGAACGAGCAGTGAGGTCCTCCAGTCACATCCTGCTGCCCTCAAAGACTTTTCCTCCACAGTAAAAGTGTATTTCACTCCCAGATGGCGGAGCGGATATGAAATATGATCTGTTTCCAACCTTTAGACCGCTTCTATTGGTTCATTTCCAAACAGGATCTTTGAGCTGATTTGTATTTGTAAAAAAAAAAATTCCTAACGTGTCAAAATGATGTTGAGAAATGTATGGAAGCCTGTTTCCACCAGTGAATAAAACACACAAAGGTTATTGTTTCTGTTTCTCACAACTGTGTGATAGAAACTCTGTTCAGCTTTTTTTTGGTTTTCTCTCTGATATAAAGTCACAAGTGTGAGTATATATCTCACAATTCACCGGAAATGAGTCCAGTGCAGAAACAGGCTTCCATAGAAATGATTCGTGGAGGAGTAAACGGGTAAGGTTGATAAATGAAAGCTGGTTCAGATATATTGGCCACGGTGAACTTTAGTGTGTCTCAAGACCAACACGAGCACTGAAGAATAAAGCTTTCTGTAGATACTATATCTGACTTGTGTTCTTCTCTGTTGTTACGGTGGTGAGTAGCTTTGTTAATAGAAGGGGTTAATTAAATTAATTCAGACTGTGATTCACTGACGCATTACTGCAAGAAGAAGGAAATAACTTGTATAATAAATGTATATTAATTAATTATGTACAAAATAACGGTTCTAAAGAATGGATTGTGAGCATCAGTTATGTTCAGTTCAGTTAAGTCCTTCAGTGAAAGCCTGGATTAAGAGCTGGTGAATTATTAACAGCAGGATATCAACCCAGAAAAACATTGTGATATGTGAACTCAAAACAGGGCGAAATAATCCCACAACGGAATAAAAACATCCAAATACTGAGACATGGTATCACAATCAGAAGAACAAGATGCAATAAATGTTTGTTTTTATTCTGTGGAGGGAATAAGCTTCATATAAATCACATACATGTGGAAGTGAAGTGTGGGCTAATTACGAATGACGATATCTGTGTGCGCGTTCAGAACAAATGCATGAAATGTAATCCTAAAACTAACAATCAATCAAAGATAGCATTAAAAACACAGAAATACAGATTGTAGAAATGCATATGTAAGGGATGATGCAGAGGCAGCCGGTAGTTATCACGCTGAAGGGGCTTATTTCACGAGAACTACCGGCTGACTCTACATTATCCGTTTATTACACGGCTACTGGCCACATAAAGAAAAAAAACTGGACATTAATATGAATTTGAAACATTTTTTGGCATATTTGTTTTAAATGAACATTTTCATCCTTCCGCGATACGATATAGTACCACGTGACTAACATTCAAACATTAGTAAGACCATTTATAACATCTACATACGAATATATAACAAAGGATGTGTTTTAGTTATTCACAAGTATTAAATTGCTCCTTATGTTGTCCAGTGTTTGTCACGAGATCTTTGTTGGCGCAGAGGGATTTTAAACACATAAGTAGCACTGGCTATGCGTTATTACTTTGGAGTGGTTATTATTTGAAAATAACGAACGTTCAAATGTCTGAACTGACCAATCAGAATCAAGCACTCCAGAGAGCCGTGTAATAATAAGAATAATTAACTAGTTCACCAAAACATGAAATAGAAATAATAATAGTTTGATGTTGACTTTGCAGCATATTGTAAAGATGTCAATACCCAGAGCAGCATAAAAGCCAGAGGGTTGTCATCATCACCTGCAGAATCTGTGGAATAAACACGGCGTCTGATCCTCCAGCGTGAACAGGCCGTGGCGGTTCTTTCCATTACTGTCATATTAAATTATGGCTGGGTTCCAGATTTGGCAGAGCTGCCCAGAGCTTCAGGAGATCAGCACCGAGCTGGAGAAATGGCTTTTTCACACACTGGGTTACACATCAGCATTTACAGTTACTCAGATCACCAAATCACTCCCCTTCACTACATCTCACCCTCTTTAACACACTTCCTGTTTGTTCCCACTACAAAACATTAGCAGACCGACATTACTGAGCTTTAAATCCTGTATTTGTTTAACCATGTTTTGCATAACCGTAAAAAAAAGCATTGCACATTCATTTTGTATTGTGATATTATGTATGTATATATCTTTATTTATTAAGCTTTTTACTTCTAATTCTCATTCCTTTAATATTATAAATGTTCTTATTTATGGCAATAATGACAGGAAGTTAATTAGCAATTTTGAAATAATACAAATAAAAAAAGTGGTGTAGATATGCAAGTCTACTAAATACTATATTGAAAAAGAATGAATGATATAATTAATTATTAAAATGTAATTGTAGCATTTGTTTCACTCTTTAAACTGACATCAAACAAAAAGTTTGGGATGATTTCAACTTTTACATTATTATATTAGTACACGTGCTTCATTATCAAATCTTTTATCATATATAACATATTATTTATATATTCTAACAATATTTTAAATATACAAACATAGATATGATTAGTGATGTAAAAGTATTATATTAATTAAAATATTTGTTATTTGCAGCATTTGTTAAGCTATCTTTATGGTGATATTAGTATTGTTTATATATTTTTGTGCAATATTTGTTATAATATCTGCATTTAAGCTGAAATAAGTAGAAACACGATGAAGACGTGTAATGTAGCTAGTGCACTAGGAAGTGTGCTTCATTCATTACATCACAACACATAGCAAACAAAAAGTCCTTAATGCACTCTATAGTTTTATCATCGTGAAAAGTTCTCCTAAAACTAGGAAAAGTCTGCACAGCACACAGTGTAGTAAAGAGAGAGTGTGGAGGTAAGGGTTAATGAGTTTGCGCGGATGCACGGGTTCACACACTCTTCAGTGAGGCGGTGACAGTCTCAGGAGGCACAGCTGATGCCCGCTCATGGACCACTGCATGAACAGCACAGGATCTGACCACTGCTGCCTCTCCATCATCACCACCACCAGCGCATAACGCATTACTCCTAGTTATCTGCGATGCCGAGCTGGAGGAGAAACCTGACTTTCTGCCTGCAGAGGATGCACGACGAAGGTAAGTGAAGGGATTTCAGACTTCTAGATGGAGTTTAGAGCGGTCGATGCGCGCTGCTCTGTGGTCAGTTCTCCACGAGTGACCGCCTGCAGACACGTGTTCATCAGCTGGCACGCGTTCTCCTTGCTTTGTGTCTAAAATGATGTGCTCCAGGATACAGTCTTGAGGCTCTCCTCGGTAAATGCTGTGCGATTGCTGTCATGCAGTACTTTTTATGTCGTAATATACTTATGTTTTATGTCCTAATATATCTAAAAACAATTGCGTCGCATTATTTTATTAAAAATTGTACTAAAAGCCAGATGCTTTCTCATTCGTATTGTAGTAACGCCTCAGTGAATCTGTCACAGTAACTTTTTATACACATTCCTGTTTTTAACACAGCAATGCGACTTCTAATGTAAAAAAAAAGGCAATTTATTTATGAATATTTATGCTTATTTGTTCTGAAACATATTTCTAACTGGACATATTTACATGATACAGAACAATTATTGTTTCAGATCATTTAATTGTTAATTAATTAGTAAATGATGAAGTTATTGATAAGGTTACAATTAATAACAAAGCAAATTTTTCTAAAAGCCTTGTATTTTCATTTTACACATAGTCTATGTTAAGTTACAAGACACATTTATTTATTTATATATTAATGATAGAATTGACAGGTATTGCGCAGCAGGAACGGCCCCCTAACATAGCCTTGAGGGGTTCCTGAGCCCCTGTCTGCTGTGTAATGAAGTCCAAGGAGAAATGAGATGTGAGCCTTGAGGTACTCGATTCAACACTTGGGTAAAATGAGTTGTGACCCTGAGGCGATCCTCTGCATCTTGATCTGCAGTGATGTTCCTCAGCAGTGTTGTGATGTGTTTTGAGCTGAAGTTGAAGTTGGCCCAGGGGACCAAAGGGGAGTCGCTTAGCTTGCCCCAAACGTTGTCATCTCCTGTGCATGGAAGATCTCATCAGTGGGGCATGCAGAGAGGTGAGAGACGCTGTGTGAAGACAGAAGTTACTCACCATCAGTGATGTATATATAGTTAATTCAGCGCTGACCAAAGATGTTGTTGAAACACTCAAAAAACTGCATTTTTATTCTCATTCAGGAGCTAATCCTCTTTCCTTATCACTGTTTGAATTCCAAGACGAGAGCTCCCATTAATCATAAGAACCCAGATCAATTAGAATAGTGAGAATGAATGTGTGGTTAGCAGACAGTGTGTGTGTGTGTGTGTGTGTGTGTGTGTGTGTGCATTTGGAGGAAGTTGTAGCACTGATAGAGCATTGCCTGATGATATCTGCTGGTGTCTGCAGCAGTATATCTGGACACATTCCCGTCTTTAGTTCCTGCAGAATTGATCGTAGATGCATGAATGCTCAAGACCTTGCTTTCTGAAGCAGGTTTTGGTCCTATTGCTTTTTTTTATTATTGTTTATCAATCTTCCGATCAATATTATAACGGTGCATTATTTTATTTAGCGTTATTTCATTTTGTTATGTTTTTTTTTTGATCAATGTGGCTGTGTATGCTGTTGCCATTTGAAATGGCATTTCAGAAATATTTCCTCTGCCTGGTGTCTGAGAGCAGAGCGCTATAGAGTCCTCCTCCTATTTTTAGAAGGCTCTGGAATCACATGTATGTTAAATATCAAAGGGTTGTGCCCTGTCGCTGAGGTCCAGTCATAGCAAACATTGTTTGACAAACCACTAAAAGATTGTCTCCACAATCATTTCTTGTACTGTCCGCTCGTGAAAATGTGATGAGGTTATGTGTGTTTGTCAGTGAATGCAGTCGTAGGAGGTTTTTTAACCAGCCATACGAAACATTAAGAATCCAGTGCATTAAACAGCCCTTTATATAAGGACAGATCAGTTCACTTCACAGTGACATATTCACATCTACCTCAGTCAAATCAACAAATCTTCATTATTTGAATGATTGTAATCTCATTCATCTTAATTACTCTACATCGTCTGATATTTCAGTGCATAGTTAATACAATAATTATTAATATATTGTGCATCATATGGTGAACAAAAGTTTTGCATGTATATAATATACTAATACTAATAATAAATATTGTCATTATTAAGTTAAGTTGTTAAGTTAATATTTTAAATATCATAAATATTTGACCAAAACAGTTTTTATTATAAATAAAAGTAGTAGTAATAACATTCTATTTTGAATAAGTTTGGTTGTGTTTTGTTTTTATTCAGCATTATATCAGTATAGGGTATTTTTACACGATGCCGCCCAAAATATCAAAATGAACTTTTAATGAGTTTAACGATGTTCTCATTATAGAGAGGTGTATTCAGTGTCCTGTGTGTGAACTGAATTTTAAAATCATAGTCAAACCCCTACATTATATCTGCAAAACTGTTGAGTCTTGAGTAAATCTGGCTCCAGGTGATTCGTTTTGGGTTAAATGCACATTCAATTAATTAAAGTATCAAAAAGACTGAGGCCTTCAAGTTTGTTTTCCCAGCTTCCCATCTATTTTCAGAAGATCAAGATAACATGTTCAATTTGCATAATCTACTTTGTTGCCACACTTTACAAATCCCTCGAGCTAACATCCCACTCCTATCAGTTCACCGCTTTTACAAACGACAGCAGCAGCAGCAGCAGCAGGCCTTCATCACATCACCGTCCGTGCAGGAGTCCACGTCTCTTCAGCTCCTCAGTGTGTGCTACTGGGCTACAGACGCGGTAATGAAGAGGTGTGTGGTGAGCGACAGCATGACTCGGTTAATAAAACACTCCCACAGACAGAATCATTTTTGACAAATCTTCTACAATGTATTAAACCTCTCGCAATGACTGTAAGGATGCACTAGACACGCTCCTCCATGAAGCTCTCGGGGACAGTTGAAACTGTACTGAGAATGTTTAGGGTTCGTTTTCTTTCATGGGTGAAATATACTCATTTGGATCAAACTAAGCAGGAAACAAAGCCTCTTCTTGTGACTCTGTAGCTCCATGCAGTGTAGGCATTAAGCCACCAAACATGAAATATATTAGTGCTATCAAACGATCGATTGCATGCAAAATAACAGTTTTTGTTTGCATAATATATGGTTGCTTGTGTTCTGTGTATAAATACACACACATACTCTACATATTGTGAAAATATTTACATTTATTCATTGGTAATACAGTACACATACAAACAAGCTTTTATTTCAGATGCAACAATCGCCAGTCGTCAAATATGACATATATTTCATCACATTTTGCCTTCCACAGAAGAAAGACATGACATTGTTAGTATGGGTTAGCATGAGCTTCGTGAATTTTCATTTTTGGATGAACCAAGCTTTCACTTTTAGATCCTGAATGATAATTACCGTACATTATGTAAGTCATTTTTTCATGAAAATGGAATAACCTGAGCATTTTTCATAATTAGCATTACTCACACTGATGTTGGCCAGATTCCTCCTCTAATGATGGGTTTGTTTCAGCATGTGGTGAAGTGTTTAATTAATATGCTTGGCTAGTTTTTCCTGAGCGCGACATTTTGCCAGATTGTCCCACAGGCTTGTGTGCTTATGAAGCGTATAACAGCCCGGATCATCAAACAAATATGATTCACAACCAATACAGTCACTACTTTCTCTCATATCTTCATACTCACTTCCCTTTCAGAGCATCATGGGAGAGAAACGGCTGCATATACATGACTCTAAACACTCAGTACTGAATATGTTGTTTTTTTGGTCACGACGTGTGTGCCAGCAACATTAGCTAATCTTCATCTAGGTCACTCTTTGGAATTGTGGGTAATGTGATTTGATGACTCACCCAAGCAGATAAATACAGCTTGCTTTTCAATGGGTGATAATGTTTATTTCCTGTCCTGTTTCCCATGAGTGGCTTGGTGTGGTGCTGTCAGTGTTTCGTGACAGTGAATGTGACTCGGGCGAGATGAGCGACACCGATGGCTGATGGGTTTAGCGCTGCTGGGGCCTGATTGCTCTGAGAGGCAGTGGCCTGTAAACACAGACCAACACAGCTCCCACGAAAGACGGCCTGCCGTTCATCACTTAGTCAGAGATGTAGGGTTCAGCTAGTTCACAAACATACGGCGGTGCTCTTTCGCGCTGACATCTGCAGCCATTTATGACGAGTTGCAGCATTTAACCTTTAAAGCCTTCTCACTGACAATTTGTTGCTTGTGTTCTCTTGGGGAAACAAACCGTTCTGTGATTTACGGTTAAACGTCTTTTTATAAACACGAATGACACCGTTCTTAGCTGGTCGAAGCCATGCAGGAAAACACCATTTCATAAGCAGCGGGTTGAGATTAGCATAGCCTCATTAGCAGCTGTTTGTGAAGGTGTCAAATCTATATCTGCTAAACGTTCACACCAAGCCTCATGACTATAAAGATATAGTTCTAAAAATCATGCGTGATATTAAAGAAAAAATTGTAAATTGTTTCCAGCTGATGAGCTATACATTGACAGCCAATCAGAATCCATTCTGCTACCCCGAGCTGGAGACGCACTGAAAATAAACAGAGGCTATCATTCGCTGGTGTGGATGCTAGTATCGTTATCTTTATAGTTATGGCTCTTGGTGTGAACGAGGCTAAAGACTTTGTTAAACTATGTAAAACTAACAAAACTAAGTTGTTAGCTAACGCGACATTAAAAAGTTAGCATTTTATAAACCTGTATTACTGAGTTATTACATACAACACATTCTTGCCTGTGAGAGTTTATCCACAAAACTTATTGAGCCACTGATGTCACGTGGACTATTTTAACGATGTCCTCACTTCCTTTCTAGCTCTTGAACATATGTCTATGCAGGGTCAGATAGCTCTTGGACTTCATCAAAACTATCTAAATTTGTGTTCAGATGATGAACGAAGGTCTTGCTGGTTTGGAACAACATGAGGTGATAATTAATGGATAATTAAAATAATTAATTTAAAAGCTAACTGCCTTTGAGACGAATGGCAAGGTGTTATCAACCTAACCAAATAACAGCTAGCGCTCTCAGATGTTATAAACCTGCTGAAAAAAACTATAAAGCCATCACAAAAAAATTCGAAGCACTTTACAGACGGACAATGTGTCACTACAAATACTATTACAAACATTACAAGACATCAACGTTTGACCATTCAAATTATTATTAAGGATATCTATTATTGGTTTTGACAAGGTGACCAGTTATATTCCCATTATAACCAGTAAAACCACTACAAAAAGTCAAGGTCAAGCTCTATTGTCATTTCGCTACATATGTGCAACAAAATGGGGGCAGTCGTGGCCAATGGATAGGGAGTTGGGCTTGTAACCCAAAAGTGGTGAGTTTGAGTCCCAGGTCTGGCAGGGATTGTGGGTGTTAGTCAGGAATGCTGTCGTTTGAAAACAAACACACAACAAACCCTTGCCTCGTGCAGCGTAGAGCGACGGAGTTGAAATGAGTCCAGTTTATTTCCCAGCGAGCGAGCATGAGTGTTGGAAGAGCTGGTCTGGTGGGGTTAGCCCTTAGCCTAGCTTGTGTGGTAGCGTCAGTAGACGAGGTTCAGCACTTCCAGTAAGCAAAGGCCTTTGAGCTTCTCAGTTGGTGCGAGTTGGTGGTCCAAAAGGCTTTGGCGATCGAGTGATTTCCTTGTGAATTACTGGTAAACTGACACTATTATGAGATGAACAGATGACATTAAAGGACATACAAACACCGTTATTCAGACATGGAGTAGGAGCTGCATCTGACCGCGCCGCCATCTTTGTATTTCAAAATTTGTGATGGTATCTATTGTGTTTGTTTGTTTGTCAGTTTCAGAGATATCAGGCTATAGTACCACATTTTAAAAGTACTGCACACTTTTCTTTCTTTCCTTTTTTTTTTTTTCTTCAAGTCATATTTTATAGACATGTTACTGATGCTTACTTAAAATGCGAATGGATAGAAGACATCCTCGAATGTATAGTACTTTTATCATATTTATGGCAAGTTCTAAGTTAAGTAAACTATAAAAGTTTACAACACAATCTCTCGTCAAAAACCCCACTCTCTGAACCTTAAAAAAACAAAATCCCATCCACAATCTTTAATTACTAGAAACTGTCTGATAGCCGACACAGATAGTAAAGCTTGACACTTCCTACAGCTCAGTACATTTGCCTCGGTTCATTTATCTGTGGAGATAAATGAAATAACTGGCCGAGTGTCTGCAGTGACCAAAACCAATGTCAGGCTCAGACAATAAATGTCTACAAAACTAAATGTATGGACAGGCTATCTCCTCTGTCTCTCACTGGTACTATCGCTCTCTTTATCTGCAGTGCATTGGTCCGAGTGTGTTCTTACAAAGGAAAGTTATTACCAACAAACTCTACATTTTTGGAAAACTTCACTCAATTTTATCTTTAGTCTAACTTTCTGAAAAACAGCATTCATTATTGTTACTTTTTTAGTGTATTTTATTAGAAGTTACAGTGTTACAAAAGTTTAATTGAGCTGATTGGTTAAAACATTCCTCTTTACACTACTGCGTTTTCATTTTAAAACAGTGTTTTATAACTGTGTTGTGTAAATAACTGCTTTTATGAACTAAGCAGGAAGTTTGGCTAAGCTACTCTTTTGGTGTTATCTGTATCTTCAGAAACGCACTGTGCTCATCAAGCTCCATAGCGCTATTTTAACTTTGTTATAGTAATTAATAAATGAAGTTGATGAAAGCTATTGTCTACAGAGGGGATGCCATGGCAATTATGAGGGTTTAAGTAAAGGATGAAGATAAAGAGGATGCTATAAATGTACAGGAAGCAAAGCGTGTAATTAGTGTTAACTACAGGAGATGCAAAGAGGACAGACTGGACTGCATGTTTCCAGTGCTACAATGTATTGTTAATGGCAGAGAATATTTATGTCCTTTATATTGCCGTTGCATAGGACATAGCTTATATGAAAAAACAAAACATGCATTCGAACAACAAATGTATAAAATTGTTGTACATCTTTATCAGTACCCATATTGACTGTCAGCTGTGTACACCTGTTGATGGCAAGGATTTTATAAGCTATTACTGCTTTATTGAGTGTGAAAGGTGGACAGGGCCAAACGTCTTTAAATGGAGGGAGTGAAATTTGACCTGTGTGAAACATATGTGAATAACCCCTGTCGCATACACGATCACCTCAGATCTATACAGGTGGAGCTGGGGAAGGAGGAGGGTTTCTGAAGTTATTTGAGCTCATTGGCTACCAATACAGGAGAGAACCAATCAGCTGTGCCATGTGATAATGATGTCATTATGTCATATTGAGTTAGACCAATCAGACTGCACCATGCCAGAAATGTGTATATGGGTAATGGGTAAATTAATTAACAATCTTGTCAGGCATATTTAAAATAGAAAAAACAATTTATGAAGCATTAAAAGATGAATTACTTTCACCTCAAATACTAATTAGTTATTTGTTGTTGTAAATTTGCCATTATCCTGGGTTTTGTGTCAGTAAGATTTTTTAACCCATATAAAACACAAAATATATATATTAAAACGTACAGATCAGAATAAGCTTGTGGCTTGAATTATTACATAAATATTGTGTTACACTGAATGACAACATAACATTATTTCAACCAAATTTTGACATTTTATTCTCCAAAAACGTATCTGAAACCTTAAAAGTAGACACTTTACTTTAATTTAAAGTGCTTTCTGTAGACATGTCGCATGTGCTGTAATCAAAATGATTACATTAGCCTATATCACATACTCAGCTGAGCAAATTATATGACCCGTAAGCAGCCAGCTTTCTATCAAATAAACAGCTTCTTTTGCTGTTGAGGAAAACACAGCTGATCGAGCTTGTTGAAGCGTTGTCACCTGTATGTTTGTTTTCACTCGTGAAATCTGTTTTTAGTGCAAGGGTAACCGTGTGAATTGGCTTATTCCAAAAAATAAGGCAGATGGCCATTAAACAGTACACAACCGCATGAATGAGTCTGCAGCAGTTAGCGATAGCAGATAGCGGTTTCAGTGTGCTAAAGCTAAGCTTGACACTATTATGGGTCATTCTGCATATTTATTAATGTCATTTGGTCTCTTTGTGTTTGTGTGATCTGTTAACAGATGTTTTATGTACCCTGTTATTGTCAGTGTTGTCTGTTAGCCTAAGCGGCCGTTTTAGTAAACTCGTTTGCAATTCTGAATTTGAAATGTACCATAATTCTGCTTTCAACCTTTACGGCTACACTAGAATGCAGCCTCAATTCTAACAGAAATGGACTGAAAAGCACAAAACCTGATTTAATTGGATCTTTAGGAGGCATATTTTAGTGAATGTGATTAAAATAGCTTTCACTGAGACGTTACCCTCGACTCCCAGCGCAGTAGTTTGCGCTCAGCGCTCTCTAGCACTCATTACGGTGCCTTTCTGCTGTTTACTTCCCTCATAATGGCCATTATTCAGAGTAAGTCTGCCTTTCTAGATGACTTGCTTTGTGGCTCCAAGATACAAGATCAAGAAGAGGAACCACGACGCGTTCTGTCATTCTGGCTGCAGGGGCCTGTCGCTTTGAGTTTGATGTCTGCGTATCATTTAAAAGAACATCCAACCTATTCTCATCTCTTCAGAACAAACCTTCAGTTTTCATACAGTCAAAGGCTTACACCTGACCCTCAGAGACTATTTTATTTTGGTGAAGATTATCTAACAGTTAGATGTTTCAGTCAACTTTTATCCATTATGATGTCACAATATACAGTGGTGTTACTCAAAAGAATAAATTCAAATAACCATCACCAAAGACCCCACAACATACAAATATTACCATAGCACATATCCAAAAAATGATGTATTGAAATGGTACTGAAATTCATGTCCCATGTTTTTTTATGCGGTACCTCCAAAAATAACATGATATACCAGGATCATTTTCAAAAAGATTATGGTAGACCATATTTTCCAATAAACACCATGGTATTACTATACCTGTCTAAGAAACCATGGTACCATTATGGTAGATTTTGTAATTGTCTCAATGGGCAAGATGTAGTAGATTTTGGATCTAACACAATACGTAACAATCAGCCCATTTTATGCAGCGTGACTGAATTAAAGATGCTTTCCAGATCAAGAGATCTTTAACAGACGTACTGTACATGTGCTATCTGGGTTTGGACCTTTAGTGTCATATGTACGAAAAGCACAGTAACACCATGGTTGTGTTTAATTTATAATGTGTAATTAGTAATATTATGACTAATAGTGAATTCTGGAGCGATGTTGAGAGCGAGCAGGTGTGTTTCCAGGGAAAGCACTCGTGATTTTAAGCATTGGTGATCGGTGCAAAGCTTCCGTGCGGCCCAGTGGAGTGCGAAAGGATCTTTTCCCTCTCAACCTTTGACTCGAACTGGCAGATCTGTCTCATGTGAGCACTCACGCTTTCCTGATCTGCCCCTACGCCACACAAGTGGAACATGAGGAATCTGAATGATCGGTGTGATGATGTTCAAGAGAGATGTCTGTGGGGAGCTTTTCTCTTTTTTTTGCGCATTGGTGGGCGGACGCTAAAGAGCTCTAGGGCAGGAGTAGCAGACTCTCCACTCGCCGAGATGAAGAATATAATCCAAGATGAAAGCTTGTGTTGAGACGGCAAGCGTCTAACCCCATTCACTGTACTGTGAAACTGGCAGGAGGCCACGGAAACTGCAGCTAAAGCATCTTTCATAGCTTAGCTGAAATGCACCGCTAGGCTTTAGCATACTTTTGTGAAGGATGCAAGAACACAGAGGGAGAGAGAAACCTGAGTTTTTAGCCTGATTACAGAGGTTTTTGTTTGACGAAATGAACACTCCCAATACGTAAGCGCTAGTAAATGAGCTTTTAGCAAGGACAAAACAGCATGCTCCAATACATTCATGCTAATTTTTATATGTTGTTACTTTCCAAAATTTCAGACAACAGTTCATAAACAACACAAGTACGCACTACTACAGTGTTACCACAAGAGGCTTTATAGCATTAGCATAAAGTGTTTATTTTCTTTCTTTCATTTTTCAGTTACAACATTTCACACAATTTTATGAAGTTACGAACCTGCAAAAGAATTTTGTATTTCTGTTGCCATTTTTAAACTGTGCTCTTTCTTGTACTAAACTAGCACATACTGTTCAATGGCACAGGTGTTTGAAGGGAACTAAGGCTTGTTTGGGAATTATTTATATACTATTATGGTATTTATTGAAATTTGGAATTATCTTTGTATTATTATTTACGTGCTTTGTAATTTTTTATTTCTTTTTGCTTTAAATATATTTTAGTTTTTTTATTTTAGTAATTTCAGTACTTCATCCTTAATTTATTTCATTTTTTACATTAGTTTTACATCTAATATTCATTTTATTTTTAAATATATTTTATTTATTAGCTATTATAGTGTTATTTTATTATATTATATATCATATATTATATTATTATTTTATTTTAGTACTTTTGTTACATGCTATGATTATTATTCATTGTTAATATTGTACTTTTAGTATACTTTTATTACTTTTAATAATTACTGTTTTTTTTACTGTATTTATTGTAGTCTAATATTTATTTATAATACAGAATTTATTTAATTTTTTTAAGCTTGTAATCTAATATTTATTTAATATTATTTAAAAACAGTAACACTAGTAGTAAAAACTGACAAAAATGTCCACAATCCACAGAAAATTATAAAACACTATTTTATCTTTCATAATTTGAGCAGTAAAAAAGCTTGTGTATGGTTTCATGTTGACTTTCAGCTTCCAGAATGAAAATACAGAATACAGTGCTTACATAACGACACGGTATCCTTCCCATAATTCCAATGATTACAGAGCCATCTCTCACCACGTCATATTAGACCTCCAGAAGATGACAGATGATTGCTGTGAAGCGTTCAGCTCTTTATGTGATCAATAGAGCTTGTCTGAGGAATCTATTTAGCGTTACATCGATCACATTGAATTAAAGCTCCCGTGGTTTTCCTCTCTCTGGGAAGTTTTCCCCAGCAGCAGGTTTTGCCCTGGATTGAAAAGAAAGGATTGAGAAGAAAGGATTGAAAAGAAAGGACTGCAAGAAAGGATTGGATTTTACTTGAGCCTTTCATAAATGATATTCTTTTATGTCTCTGCCTTTTTTTATACCCTTTCTTTTTTTTAAGCCACAAAAGCTGCTTGACTATCTCCGCTGGGTTTAACTCAGAGACTTGGTCTTCATGCCTCTTGTTGTTTTTGTCTCCTGCCCCTTTGCTTGTGATATCCTCACCCCGACACAATACACCAATAAACACCTCACTGGGATAAGTTATCACAGTTGCTCACATTCAGTGCTGGTAGTAATTTATATATATATATAAGTATATATATAAATTGTGCTTTATTTTATTTAATAGTATTTGTCTGTATTCTGGCACACTCCTTGTGAGGAAATGGTGTGAAAAACTTGAAATTATTTATTATTTATTGTTATTATTATTTAATAAATTACTATACAAAAAAAGGCTTGTAGTATGGAATTATGTTTTATATAGTAAAGAAATATTTACCATAAACTATTGACTATTTTATTTTAAAATATTACTATGTTTTATACACCAAAACTAGCATTATTCTAAAAATAGGTAATATTAAAGGTAAATAGTACTATTATAAATGCACATATTACTTTGATTTATATGGCATATATATGTGTGTGTGTGTGTGTATATACACATTTGTAAATAGAAAACCTAGTTATTATTATAAATTATATATACTACAACAATATTTGTAAAAAATTATGTGTTTAATAATAAATATTTTACATTTACAATTTAAACATTTATAATTATATTACTGTATTATTTGTATGTAAATAACTGTAAACTGGTAAATATTTATCACCGCAAGTAAAACATTGATATTATAAATTATAAATATTAAATAAGTGCTATTATTTATGTAATGATGACTCTCACCATGCAGCTAACATCATGTGTGCACGTCAAGAGGATCGGACAATAGAGGAATACATGAGTGAGTTCCTTGACTTTGCCTATGTGACCCCTATGAATACATTATGCTTAATAATATTTTTCCGGAGAGGTTTATCCGAGCCATTCAGGTCTCTTATGCCCATACACGAACCACAATGGACTTTTGAATTCTATATTGACCTAGCACTCCAGTTAAGTGGTTCAGCGTCCACCGGGGGCATTGAGGAGGGGTCGAGAGTATAAGATAAGTACCAGCTTCATTGAATCAAACAATTTAAATCCAAGCACAACTGTGTTGATTAACACCAAGCAATGTCTCACTGACCTCTCTCAGTCAGAGCCAGTGCTCAAGATGGCCGCCATACCTCAGCCAGAGTCTGAATTCAAGATGGCCGCTGATCCCAAGCCACAATCACTTCACGTTAGAGTGGCTCTGCTGAAACCTCCAACCTTAACGGAAGCCCAGCCTCTGTTCCCTACCATCATGGACCTCTCCTCTGTGTCTCTGAGCATCGTGGACGTAGCTTTTGAAGACTATAGAGCTCACAGAAAATGGAGCAGGCTGATGTGTAGTGTTACTGATCCACCATTAAGAGCAGTCTTTCCTCAGTAAGAGCAGCGGGTGTTATCAGGTACAGCTCCAGTCACGTCGAAGTCTCTCCAGTCCCCACCGCAGAGTTTCTACCAGTGGTTGCACGATCTCTGGAGATGTCGGCTTTGGTCATGGATTCTCCTGGGATTCCGCTGGTGGCTGCACAGCCTCCAGACCCTTTCATTCTGACCATTGAACCATTGACTTGCTCTACTACAGACTCGGAGGCTCCTGAACACTTAATCCTGTTTCCCACAGATTCTGTTCTGCAGTCATGGCCAGAAGAGCCGATCCCGAGTCCAGTCCCAGAGTTTCGATCAAGAGAGCCTTTACCTAGTCCAATACCTAGGTCCAGGCCAGGAGAGCCGTTACCCGATCCAGTTCCCGGGTCGTGGCCAGGAGATCTGTTGTCCAGCTCCACAGCCAAGTCGAATGCCAGGTCCACAGCCAAGTCCAGTTCCAGGTACCGTCTTGGCCGCTGAGGTCAAAATCAATTTCTCTGAGCTATATGTTCCATTTCTGCCTGTGTTGCCCTGGAGGACATCTCCCCCACTGCCTGTTCTGCCCTGTTGGGCTTCTGTGCTGTTTGCTCTGTCCTGGGAGGACATTTCTGTCATCTGCTCTGCGATGTCACTCCATCACCACTATCTGTCAGACTGTTATTTGGACTACAATTCCCATCCACCATTGCACCCTACCTCCTACACACACCCACAGCTGCTGCTCATTCACTATCATAAGCACACACATAAATACCGAACTTTGACTCATGGTGGGTGCGAAGTTTTGAACTGCTTTGGTGTTCTATTCCTTGTGTTTCCTCGATTGTACTCTTGTGTCTCCTTGTGTACTTTCTGGACTTGCTATTTGTGTTTAAATATGTGTTGCCTGATTATGACCTTCTGCTCTGTTCAGTGACCATGATTTTGGATTATTTACGATGCCCTGTCTGCTGATGTTTGTCCATCTTGTGTCTTAATTAAAAATATCTGCAAATGGAGCCGCACACCCCTGTCACTCTGGTAACAATTTATAATTGTACATTTTAAATACTGAAGTAAAATAAAACAGAATAATGTAAAACAATATTCTAGAATAAGTGAAATAAGTTATATTACCTTTTTTTTTTTTTAAAGTTACAAACCATTTAACAGTGTCTATATACACTCACCTAAAGGATTATTAGGAACACCATACTAATACGGTGTTTGACCCCCTTTCACCTTAAAAACTGCCTTAATTCTACATGGCATTGATTCAAAAAGGTGCTGAAAGCATTCTTTAGAAATGTTGGCTCATATTGATAGGACAGCATCTTGCAGTTGATGGAGATTTGTGGGATGCACATCCAGGGCATGAAGCTCCCACCACATCCCAAAGATGCTCCATTGGATTGAGATCTGATGACTGTGGGGGCCATTTTAGTACAGTGAACTCATTATCATGTTCAAGAAACCAATTTAAGAATTAAGATTTGAGCTTTGTGACATGGTGCATTATCCTGCTGGAAGTAGCCATCAGAGGATGGGTACATGGTGGTCATAAAGGGATGGACGTGGTCAGAAACAATGCTCAGGTAGCCTGGGGCATTTAAACTGGCACTAAGGGGCCTAAAGTATGCCAAATTCTGACTCTACCATAACAGAAATTGAGACTCATCAGACCAGGCAACATTTTTCCAGTCTTCAACTGTCCAACTTTGGTGAGCTCATGCAAATTGTAGCCTTTTTTTCCTATTTGTAGTGGAGATGAGTGGTACCCGCTGGGGTCTTCTGCTGTTGTAGCCCATCCGCCTCAAGGTTGTGCGTGCTCTAGCATCAACAAGGCATTTTCGTCCAAAGGGCTGCCACATACTGGATGTTTTTCCTTTTTTTTACACCATTCTTTGTAAGCCCTAGAATAGGTTGTGTGTGAAAATCCCAGTAACTGTGCAGATTGTGAAATACTCAGCACCAGCAACCATGGCACGCTCAAAATTGCTTAAACCACCTTTCTTTCCCATTCTGACATTCAGTTTGGAGTTCAGGAGATTGTCTTGACCAGGACCACACCCCTAAATGCATTGAAGCAACTGCCATGTGATTGGTTGAGCAGATAATTGCATTAATGAGAAATTGAACAGGTGTCCTAATAATCCTTTAGGTCAGTGTGTGTGTATATATATATATAATTTTTTACAGTTTTGACATATTTGCAGTGTGCTATAAATTGCAAATATAAAAAAGTGATGATACAATATATATCTTGTAAATTTCATATTATAAATGTAAAAATTATATAAATTATATATCCAAAATAAATGTAAATCAAATAAACGTTTTGTTTACATAATGTATAGATATATTACATTTTATATTATATACTAATATATTTAATATATATAATATAAAATTTTTCCTTAAATATATACATGTATGTGTTGTTGTATATATATTTAGACATAATAAATATACACAGTGCACACTCATATATTCTGTTAAAAAAACTTTTATTTTGGATGTGAATAATCATAATTAATTGTTCGGCAGCACTAATTTAAAGGAATAATTCATTAAAAATATCTAGGATATATTCTACAAATATAATTATAATGTGTAATTAAAATTATGCTTTCACAATATGAATATTCATGTCTGGTTACTGTACAGTTGAAACAGCTGCTATATAGTGCTTGGTGTGTGTGTGTGTGAGGACACAAGTGTGTATAATGACATGGGTATGACAGGTATTACAATATGAAGGTGTTTTATGAGGATATTTTCAGTGTCCCCGTAATTCAAAGGACTTAAAAAACAAACTAAATGGTGTTTTTTTGAAAATCTAAAAATGTACAGTTTCCTGTAAGGGGTTTATGGAGAGTCCCCATAAATCACAAAAGCAACATGAGTGAGTGTGAGTGTGTGTGTGTGTGTGTGTGTGTGTGTGTGTGTGTGGGATCAGCCGTCAGTCGTCTCTGTGCTGTCTCCAGCTGCAGTAGTGCTCGTGTGAAGCCCTCTGGTCCACAGCTGACCGAGCACAGATACACACTGATGATATTACACAGAATCATCGGCTACAGAGCAATGCTAGGCTGTCTTATTTAAAGGGGAACTGAAGTATAAATAAGGTTCCTGGTGTATTTGTGGAGGAGCTGGATCTGGATCAGCACAAATGAAGCCCTGTCTGCTGCTCTGATGGACAGCTTGATGTGCTGCTTTCTTCACTGTCACTGACTGAACACACACTCAGCACAGATCTCTCTGCACTCAAATCTGCTATTATTATTATTATTATTATTATTATACATCATATAGATGTATCCCATCCATTATATCACAATAAGCCGTGTGTGTTGGTGCGCTGTCACTCTCGTGATCCCCTCCATTTATTTCAATGTTTTTGTGCTTTTAGGACATTGCGCATCATAATTAACTTTAATAACGTTCCCACAAATGTTCCCACGAATCTCAGCTTTAATGTAGTATATGTAATGAATGTGTTTAAATGTAAGGTTTTCTTAATGAGTCGATTGCTTCAGTCATGTTACTGCTGATATTATTGTTTCATGAGTTGACAGTAGTGTCTGTGAATCTCTCTCCAGGCTCGACTGTGTTAGAAGCATTTTTGACCTTTCTCTTTACTACGGGTCATGTGTGAAACAGCTCTTTATTTAGAGTTGCTAAAACAAGCTGATTCTTCGCCGGCTCGTTGCGAGATCAAATGAAGCTGTGAAATGTACCTTGCACCTTCATGCGTCTGTGCAGTTATTCACACACACTGCAGTGTTTCACTTCATATTGTTACACTCCATTAACTTGTTTATAGTTGTGGGTTTAAGTTACCTCAAGGTTATTTAACAAAATGTGAAAGTGATTTGTTTTAATTTAATTGAACGTGTATTTTTTAAGTAGTGGTTGATGGTGTAAAAAACACACAAGCTGAATGAATGTTAGTTATTTTTAACGATGAAATGTGATTCTTTTTGTTTTTAAGGTTTTTTAAAGTTAATGTTAATAATCCTTTTATTATATTAACCTTTGATGTTATACATAATTTTACATTTGCATATAAAATATCTATATTAATCTGCTAAGATCGTCACATGTTTTTCCTCACAGTCAGTTCCAGCTTTACATCTATTATTGTTATAGCCCTCCTGATGTTCTTTCTTCAGCCGAGCAGCTGCAGACTATCTGTTTGCTGGGCCTCACAATTATTTCATACAGCTAATCGTTTACATAATTTGGAAAGGCAATAAAAGCAATTTTGTCTTCCCCACTCCAGCTGTGATTTACACACTGCAGTCAGATTCAGCATTATCTGCTTCTGGCTGCTTACAGAAAAAACACATGTGGTCACGTGTACATGTGTAAAAACACACACACACACACACACATATATATATACATACCCTTGTAAAACCCATGTGACAAATATGGGATCATGTGGAAAATGTTCCAGTTTCCCACTTTCCATCATGGTTCCCTGTAGCTTTCTTTGTTTGCTGTGTGTATGTATGTGCTTCAGGCTAGTTATTTTAGACAAGTTTAGCAGTGTTTTCAAATGTTTCAATATAAAACTTGTCCCTCTATCATACATTGGTGCACATATGAATTGGTCCAATTAGCGATTTAACAAAGGTTTTAAATGGGCGTGTGTAAATGGGCGTGTTTAAATGGGCGTGTGTAAATGGGCGTGTGTAAATGGGCGTGTTTAAATGGGCGTGTTTAAATGGGCGTGTGTAAATGGGCGTGTGTAAATGGGCGTGTTTAAATGGGCGTGTGTA
>JAUMHI010000068.1:10154902-10173402 GCA_032359435.1 Enteromius unitaeniatus
TGGCGCCCGCAGCAACACTACAGACACAATAATAGCTCCGCCTTCTTTCTTTGTGGAAACATTTGGGTGGAGTTTGAGAATAAACCAGCTGTTTGAACTCCAGTTCAGACGGCACCCATTCACTGCAGAGGTGACAAAAGAGGGAAAGAAGAAGAAGCAGTATTGTGAATGTCAACAGTGCAGTATTTCAAGGCGCTGAAATCAAACAGTCTGACTCCTGATAATGCTCCAGGATCAACACGGATGAGGAAAAATAAATCTGTCACTGGTTTAAGGCAGGGATGTTGTTTCAGGAACATGTTGCATCTCTCTCTCTCTCTCTCTCTCTCTCTCTCTCAGACACGTTAGAGCCCAGTCTTCCCGAGGAGGGTCCGTCTGCTCCTCCTCCAGGCTGGCTGGACAGTGTGACCGGCTACGAGGAACACACCGGCGGAGGTCAACCTCTCAAACACAGAGAAAACAAGCCCATGCAGACTAAGACGTTCACTTTGATCATGATTTCTATAATGCCTTTCTTCTTCTTCTTCTGAGACACTATACTACTACTAATTATAAATTGTTCTTGATGGTATTATTTTGATGATACACTTTTATAATGATACATGCACCATGTCACATATGACTAATATCCCAGTAACGTCTGAAGGTCTGAAGTGCTTGTGTCACGTGTGTTCTTGTTTGTAGACTGTACAGATCAGATCTGTCCTCCTCCGCCAGACTTTCTCCCTAAACCTGAAAATGACAAGAATGCCTCGGTCCCACATGTCATGTAGCTATTAAATACTTATTTACTGCTTAATATTTTCTTTTTTTTTAAGTTACTAATACAAAAACATACTCATGCAATATTTGCTAAAGAAGGAAAATATATTCTTATATTTATCATGTATATCATTATGTATATTATGTTTATTCTGGATATGTCAATACATATATATTATGTAAACAAAAACTTTTGTTCTGATTACTCATTGACAGCACTGATATATATATATATATATAAATGTCTGTATGTATTTGTTGACTGACAGGGTGCCCAGCGTCTCCGAGGATGTGGCGCGAGACGCTCTTCTACAGTTTGTGGGTAAAAAATGGGCGTACAGCAGCAAACCTGCCAGAAATCTGATCTTCAAGGAGCTGAAGCCTTTCACAGTGTACCGTGTAAATCTTCTTATGATCCATTCGTGGTCTGGAATGATTCCTGTGTTATCATTGCATATTATAATAATCACATGACCATGTGTCGTTCAGTACCGCTTGGAAACCTTCACCGAGTCCAGATCAAGCTCCTGGGAGTCCGAGCCGCACACAGGTGCCTGAGGATCACACACACAGCACTGTGTAATACAGAAACAGCTTATTAATATGTGTTTCCTCAGGTCAGTGTGTGGATGGGCCTCAGAACGGAGCGAGTCCTCCTCCGTGGCTCGTCCAGGTGTCTTACCCACCCAAATACACAGACGCCGTTCAGAAAGTCAGGGTCCCGCACTCTTCGTTCATCAAGGTGTGCCTTTCAGCAGCTATAATCATAGAAACATCAGACCTGATCTGCTGTCAGTCGGTCAGGTTGTGCTCATGTTCTGATGTCAGTGCGTTCTCGTTGCAGCCTTGCCACCGCTGTCATGGAAACGGCAGAGTGCGGTGTACCCACTGCCGAGGGCGAGGACTGGTACGTCAAGAGCCCTCTGAGAAACATTCACTCTGATTACATTCACCCTACATTTCAGTTGTTATAGATATATACTTTTATTTTGTAGTGATTTCACATGCAATATTCAAAATTCAAAAAATACAGAAATGTGATAAAGTTATCCATTTAGTAACACTAAATTCTCAGTTAAATATAGACTAAAGCTACAAAAGTGATGGATTTCCTCTCTTTTCTTCTGTTAGCAGACGTCACAGCAGCTTTTAATTACGTGATGCAGATCTGACTCGCACTCTTTAACACATAATCAGTTATTATATAGTTGTTATATTATTCCACACACACAGTCAGGTTTGACTGAATAAAGCAAGAGTGATCTTCATAAGAGCGGTGTTCAGCAGAGCCGTGTGTTTTATACTGTGATATCTGCTGACTGTTCTCTCCAAACACACTCAGACGCGCTGTATGTTCTGTCACGGCTCTGGTTACAGTCGGAACCGGCGCTGTGTGACCTGCCACGGGAGAGGGAGGAAGAGGTAATCTGACAAAAACTGAGCAGTTGCCCTTCAGCTGTTTCCATACAGAATCCTTTCAAGTTACGCTGTTATTACAGAAAAACAAACCTTCTTTAAGTCAGGGATAATGTAGAGGCAGCCGGCAGTTATCGCAGAAATGAGCCCTGGCAGTGTGAACTGGAAAAAAACTGGACATGAATATGACTTTGAAACATTTTATTGGTATATTTGTTTTAAATGAGCATTTTCATCCTTCCACGAAACGATATAGTACCACGTGACTAACATTCAAACGCTAGTAAGACCATTTATAACATCTACATACGAATATATAACTGATGTATTTTAGTTATTTACAAGTATTAAATTGCATATGGCTCCAAGCGGTAATCCTTGTTGGCGCGGAGGGATTTTAAACACATAAGTAGCACCGGCTATGCGTTATTACTTTGGAGCGGTCATTATTTGAAAATAACGAACCTGCTGCAAATGTCTGAACTGACCAATCAGAATCAAGCACTCCAGAGAGCCGTGTAATAATAATACATAATATACACAGAACACAAACATATTTTATGTAAACAAAAACTTTTACTATGAATACTATTAATTGCGATTAATCATTTGACAGAGTTTCTATATATGTATATAATTAATTGACACTACACACACATGCAAATAATAGTTTGACAGCACTGAATTATTAGAGAATGAAGTCTCTTGATGTTAATCAATGCAGGACAAGTCTTACTATGCATAGAAACATCTGCTGAATGAATCCTGTCAGGTTTGAGATTTCTATAATAATCTGATCACTAACAGGGCTCTGTTTAACACACTCCACACAGAGCAGAAATACTCTTCTCCACTCTGCTCAGTACGTGAGTGAGTACAGCGGCACTGCTGAGGTGTGTGTGTGTGTGTGTGTGTGTGTGCGGGGACAGAGTTCAGCAGCACACATCTACAGGAATATACACAGTATTAATCAGCCTCATTTCTTCACTCACAGGACACTGTTTTACACTTGCTTGAGCTTGAAATGGGTTTTTGATTATTAATGAAGCATGACATGCGTTAACATTTATTCATCAGATGAACGCCGAACACATGCAGTTCATCATAAAACCACAATAACACGAGAAGTGCTATAATAAAGCTTCAGATTTTTTATATAATTATACACATGCACACATATAATGTAAATATGTAAAGGAATAAAAGTTGCTCTCATCATAGAAAGAAAATTCTTATGTGACTATTTTTCATATTATTTTATTCTAGACTTTTAGAAGATGATTTATCTTAAAATGTGTCTAATGTTGTACAAATATATTTATTCATTCAGTATTATTTGTTTAGGTGTTATAACTTTATAATTGTATCCAAATCCAAAAAGATACAAATTCATATTTATCAAACAAAGTGATGCTTTTATGTAAGAACTATGGCTCTTAATGGTGTATCACTTTGACTGAATATTTTTGAACAACATTTGAACACTTTTTGCATAATTTCACAAAGACAAATGATGAGAAATGGATGTATTCAAATCAAGTCAAAATGATAGCAAAGTTATAAGCATGAGGGAAAAAATCGAATTATGTCATAAAAAAAGAAAAGAGTGACAGATAAGAAAAAGCTAAGAAAAAGATTTAGTAAAATATACATTTATTTCTTTATTTTCTTTGTTTTTATTTTATTTTGGATGAACTGTGTTTTTTAAAGTCCCAACAAACAAACACAGGAATCTAAAGATTGTAATGTGACAAGAAAAAGATATAATTAATATATATATATATATATATATATATATATATCGTTGTATGGAAAAGAGACACATCCTGTCCACTCATACATTCATAACTTTTATTATTTATTTATTTCTGCCTTTATGTATTTAAAAATCATGAGATAAAGTCATAAAATAAGTTAAAATGATAGTTTTGTATGATTTGTTATTATATATTATTATGATATTAACCCCATAACTTTGACTTCACAATGTAGAATGTGTTTTTGGACTAGAACCCCCCCCCACCAAAAAAAAGCCATGATTTTGACAAAAACTCATTTGAGACAAACATAAATACATTAATTAATTAATAAACTTAATTTCAAACTTCAAAATTAACTTTCTGTATTAGAGCTTTCATCCTATAAATATATATATATATACACTACAATAAATGGCACAAAATAAAAAAAATAATAAATATATATATATATAAATATAGTGTTTTAAATAAAACTGCTTTAATTAGTTCGTTTTTTTGTTAGAAGCTATTTTTAATTGCTCAGTGTCATTGATAATAAATATTTTCTAGGCTGACAGTCCAGGATGAAGGTAAAACAACACAATATAGAAGAACAGTGAAAATACAGTGAAGACGTGTGAAACACTCGGACTGGTTTCAGGAAGCAGGCCTGACACATGAACACAGCTCACAGTGTAAGACATGACATGCTGGTCAGTGCTGTGTTTAAGCTGACCCCCGAGGGCTGTTCCACGTTTGTCAGTGTTTTTCCCGAGCCGAGCGGAGCCGAGCGGGGACTCTTTGGGGAAGAGCGTGTGGTTGAAGTCTCTTTGATTTCCTTCTTCTTCTTCATGTGTCTGTTTATGTGAGCGTTATCTGAGAGGTTAATTAGAATTTCCTCAGCCTACGGTTTCATCTCCAGGGTTTTCCTCTTTAGCACAAAAACAAGACTCTTCTCAATAATTATGAGCACCATCAAAACAGGAAGTAACACGGGAGAGGTTTCGGAGCTTCCCATTAAAAGTCTGTATTTTAAGTTTGTTTTTAAAAAGCCTGTCATACGCTCCATAACTGAGCTCTTACCATTTCTGATACCTTTATTTTCTTTTATTTATGGGTCAGTGATGCGCGGGGTCTAAATCTATTAATGTATTCGCTCATGAATTACTCATGAAAGACGTGAACTTGAATGATGCTGGTGTAGAGCTTTCTGATGTGTTTTGTAGGACATGTCAGGGTGGTGAGAAGGGTAAATACTGCCTTAAACATAACTTAAACATAGCTTTTTGGTAAAAATAAATAAATAATATATATATATATATATATATATATATATTTATAAGTATAATATATATATTGCATAAAACATTTCCATGTTTTTTCACTGGTTACTTCAAAGCCAAAGTAAAAAGGGCCTTTTAAGCAAATATTATCACAGGCTAATATTGCCTTCCCAAGATCTAGTCAAAAACACATGCACTACTAGCCTGTGCTGTGTCTGTGATTAGCCTCACTGTTCATGTCTGCTTGAGATGCTGATCTTTCAGTGCTGCCGGCTGACAGAAGATGAACTCTCCTCACTGGCTCAAATCAATGTGTTTGCGCCCAAGTGGGTAATCTGTTAAACGCTATCATTCATAGGCTGTGTGACAGAGGTTTTTTGTCAGGTCGATTTAGCTCTCTGCAGGGTTCAGGATCTGGCACCGTAGCTCCTCACGCACCACGGAAATCACAAAAAGCCAAATGACTTAAATTAACATGATGTAAAATCTATTTTGTCATCTATTTATGAAATGCTAGATGTTCCGCACTGTTTGTTGAGATATGACTTGGTTTCATGACGGAATGGAAAGAAAATATGGATTAAACTAGTCTGGAGTAATATGTGTGTGTGTGTTTAATTTTGGTGTTAAGACATTTTCAAGCACAGAAACACTGGGCCTGTTTCCCAGAGCAGATTAAAATGTTTCCACTGGAGGACTGCCATTCATTTAGTCTAGGTCTAGGCATAATCTCTGTCTCCAAATTACTGTTAATTAAATCTGCTTCCTGGCAGAACAATTTTTAGACAAAAACAATAAATAAAAAAATCACATAAACCAACTCTCAGCTTTTTCTCTGCAACAGATTCATAGATTAAGACTTGGTATCTCATAATTTCTACTATTATAATAATGCAAATCATGGAATAAATTGGGAAATTATGAGATAAAACCTTAAAATTATTAGAACTTGAAGAGAGAGAGAAGAAAACCCAAATAAAAGACCAAAAGTGACCAAAACCTGGAATTATGATTTCAAAATGAGATAAAACCCCACAATTTTTAGATAAAAACTTGAAAGTATAATAAAAAAAATGAAAAATAGTGAATGAAAAATTGCTTAAAGGCTTTCAAATAAAACAAATCTTCTTGATCACACACTCAAAAATGAACAAAAACAATCGTAATTATGACAGCGGGAATCTCCACATTTCTATGTAATTGTTAAGACTTTTAATCTCACAAATATGACTTTTTGTGGCATACAAATACAAAATTATGAGATAAAAAGTCTGTCAAAAAATATGTCATGTCAACTTTTTAAACTTAGACTTGGTGTGTACTTTTATAATTATGACATGAACCCTGAAATCATGGGATAAAATCCACACATTACGAGGAAATTATGAGATAAAAACTAGAAATAATATGAGAAAAAAATAAATATAAATAAAAAATAAAAAAATAAATCAAAATTGAGTTTAAAACCTGAAATTATGAGTTAACTTAAAATTGTGATCATGTATAGTTATGACATAAGTAAAATGGTAACAGAAATGTTATATATAAAAATCCACTTTTTTAACAGTCCAAATGCAGAATTATTCAAAAAAATGCATAATCATGATAATCGAATTGACATTTTTTTAATGTAAAAATGATGTCTTTTAATCTAAAAAAAAGACTTTTTACATCATGTAAAATAAAATAACGAGATAAGAAGTCTTGTTATGACAAAGTTCTCATGCACCTTGTTTAACTCATAGAGTAAGACGTTGTATCTCATAGTTTCTACTTTTATTATTCATAATTGTGACTTTCTGTCTCAGTTTATTACATAACTGCTAATTATTCTTAAAAAAATACTTAATTTGTCATAGTTTCGACAATCTCATAATTATGATTTTTTTTACATGTCGGAAATGGGTTTTTATACAAGGCTGAGTAAATGCTAACATTTTCTCTTAAAATTAAGTAACTGTTCTTCAAAGTCAAAAACTTTCAAAATTCAAGAACATTCATCATCATTTTTAACAGACGAATTCATCTCAATGCTTTTAAAAATAAGATTTTTTCATTTCTGCCTTTAAATACTCTAAAATCACTTCCAACATCATTCTGAGAAAAAATGTAATATATATATATATAGTATTTTTGTAATCAGCTCTTAATTGAACTAAACCTGGAATACTCCTTAAAGCCCGTCAGCAGCATTGGTATTTGAACAGTTTCCCCCGCAACAGCACTCGTCTACCGCCGATCGCAGAATCTTCACACTTTGCTGATTACAGCTTCACTTTTAACTCTACCCATGTCCCATAACAGCACGAGTCGCCCACTTCTCTGCAGTGAAGCTGTTTAAAGTGACGCCCAGCTCCACAGCAAGGACACGGGCAAAGATGAGCGCCCCTTTCTGCAATTACCAAAGGAGGCTAACAGGAGCCAGCTGGAGGAACATCAAAGAGCGCTGGATCAGAGACAGAGGTGCCGAGGCTCTCAGCAGCTTCACACTGCACTAACACGAGTGGCCTCAAAGATCTAGTCCCCCCCTCCCTAGTGCACTAAATCAAAGTGCGCACTCGTTGGCTCACTGTAGGATATGAGAGATTGGAGAGGACGGGAAAGTGAGTGCTGGGGGTGCCATGGTTTTAAACAGGAATATTTTAGTCTGGATGTCAGCGGAGTCGCTGTAGCCTCTGGCTTAGCTTAAGTTAGCATAGCGGGAACATGATGCTAATGAACGCTTTTTCGTGTTGGTGCTGATGTGTGTAATTTTTTTAGATGTTAAAACACTTTCTTCTAGGCTAGCTTAATGTACTGAGACAACTATAAATAAGACATGCATTCGTAGGTTTACGTGTGAAGATCAAGCATAAGTCTGCACTTATTGCGCAAATGAACGCGCAAAATAAAGTGAACTTCCAGTGCTTATTGAAGCTGAGAAAGCTGATATTGAGATCACGTATACATCACTATGAACGTTGTGTTTTTTTTAATGTTCTGCAACAGTTTCAAAAATGCTGCCTTTCAATTTTATTATATAATGTTGAATGAGTAGTATTTATTTTATTTCAGAAAATTGTTACAAATTCTATTTATAAAATCGTATTATTCTAAAATTTTCATTGATTGACAGCACTAAAATATTGCATTATTAATTAAAAATAAAGTGCCACCTGTAGCTAAGGAAAAGAGCATCCTGAACATTTTTCAAACATTCTCCTTTTGTACTCTACAGAAGATCAAAAGTCATACACGTTCTGAATGACGCACAAAAAGAAATGGCTTTGGTATATCTTATTTATGCCATAGAAAGTTATATTTATAAACAAAAAAAACCTTGAAGTGAAATAAAACACCAACGTTAATCTAAACAGTTTAAATTATGACATAACTTACAAATATTATAACTCATAGCTTTGAGTTGTGACAGCAATGTTGATTATATAATTAATTTGTAATCTAAATGATTACAAAGTCAAAATTATATAATAAAAAACATATAATTAAATAATAAGAAAAAAACATAAATGTGCCTTAACTATGACTTCAAATCAAAACTTTTTATGTAATAATTATGTCTTTATTCTCATATATTTGACTTGTTATGAATATATTTATATATTAGCATTCAATAGAAGTTAGAATAGAAACATAATTAAGAAAATCTAAGATGTTTGGGTTTTTATCTCTTAACAGGCACATGGCATGAACACATGACTTGATTTGATACAGATGTCTTAGCAGTAGTTATAGAATTTATTTAGTTTTCTGATAAATAATTTTTATAATAATAGTACCGAAAAATGTCAAACTTGTTTTTATTCAGTACAGGTGATCATAGTTTATCACAGAATATATATCTGGATTTTGAACTGTATATTAAACTGAGACTTACAGCCATCATTAGCAGACCATACTCGGGTTTTTCATCACCCTGATATTTAATTGTTGCATTCGTTATTAAACCAGTGCCTTCTTTGTTGAGGTATTACTGACCTTAAATCATTTCATAATCAAATGTTTGCTGTAATGACCTCATTATGGTGTTCACACCTTCCCCTGGACTTGGATACACACACTTATGGATGTAAGAGAGGTGATATTTTGGGTATTGCTGATATAGCAATCAAAATGTAATGTCGACACGAGTCATCAATGATCCAGACATAAAATGCGATGCTGTCTTATAATTCTTTGACATCCTACCCAGGAGGCACAGCAAATGAAAGCTTCCTCGTCTGTGTGGATTAATTATTAATCCTCCGGCATTATAACTTGTCGCTGTTCAAGAGGAGTATTGGGAGTGATTCTTAGCCAGTAATGCGTGAATGTAGAAAAGTTGCCTTAGACTTTTAAAAAGAAGTGTTGTTTTCTTTTTTGGGCGTTCTGCCGTGGGAAGAGAGAGTTTATACAGACTAACCATACTAAACCATATGAATCATTCACAACAGACTTCAAACAACATCTCCTCTCACCAAGATTCAACAAACTTTCAAGCGTAAGCTGACAGACCGGGCTGAATTCTCTACTGCTCCTAAACACCAGGATTTGATTTCACCACCCAGTGCTTTATATATTGATTTTGAAATGTATGTCTAAAAAGTATATTAATTTTAAAACTTGGAGCTGTATCAATGCTAAAACATTTCTGTGTTGCACCACACAAGTGTGACTCCTAGTGCTAATGAGATGGTTCAGACTAATGTGTCTGAGTACTTGTGGGTTCCCTTGTTTCTTTTAGTGTGGGTTTCTCCATTAGCTCAGTACTTGAGCTGTTCAGGACTGATGATAGTCACAATATACATGAACTATGAGGCGCCACGTTTGTATGAATTTGTTCAACCTCGCTCATATGATTTTGTACTATAAGTCTAAACCCTAGGGGCGGGGTTAGGTGTAGGTCATTCGTACAAATTCAAACGAATTGGCAATTCAGAAAATACATACGATTGAGCAAAGAATTGTAAAAATTGTACAAGTGAGATCATATGAATTCCTATTAATTAGCCAACTCGTAAACTACAAATTACAGTGAGATCGGGCTGACTAAGTTATCGTTTCATGTGTGTACACTCACAAAACAGTGCTATTCCCAAAATTGTGATGATTGACATTGTTGTAAATGTTTTGCCAGTTTTGCCAATCCGCTATTTTTAATTAACGTAATATTATAGGAACCAAATACTCATTATACTTGCCAATTTGAACTAAACCACCGTAGACAGAGCCATTATTTTTTTGTTTATATCTGGAAACTTCCAAATGGTTGCCATGTCCACATATTATTAGTAAATCTTATTAAAGAGATGATGAAAATCACCCTATGATTTGCTCTTCCTCAAGCCATACGAGGTGTGTCTTGTTAAAACTCTGGGGATTGTGATCGCTGTGTGACAGGGAGGGTGGAGCCTGGTGTAGAGCCTGGTGTGGATGTTACAATATTAGGGCTGTCCCAGATTAAGGATTTTTCACAGTGGCCAATAATCGACTGACAGTCAAATAATATGTCTGGGGGTGGGGCAAAATAAGATGTCAGTCATGCGACAGTCATAATTACTCGCAGATACAAATGGGGTAAATAATGTCTTATGTTTCCATTAAAAGATCATAGAAATCCTAAGAATATACAACATGTTTTTACAGCAGTGCTCTCATTATAACACATTGTATATGACAATAGTTCTTAATGTTTTGCATTTGCTTCGTTAGTTATACAACATTGACATTAGGACTTGTAGGCTATCTTCACGAAGTGCCCCAAATGTCTCTGAATGAACTCCTTTTGTGGATGCGTTCTTCACAAAACAATGTGCAGAAACGTGCCATGCTTGGAAGAAAATATTCGACTGAGAGATTAGGAGTCGAATCTGGCTCCTCAAATTGAACCCTGAAGTGAATCAATGCGTTTGTGTAGGAACAAAATATTTTCATTTTTGGATGAACTATCCTTTAAAGTCTTCTTTTATTGTCATAAAACAATCCAGCTTATGGAGTTAATAAAGTTGGCATATTTTGGTGCGTGGCTTATCCCCAAAATAAATTTGACATTTATTAGAGGCTTGTTCTTATTTTCTAATTTTTTTATAACAAGATCTGGCAACACCAGTGAGTCAAAACGTGCCTTGTTCACTGTCAATTTCTGCGCTGTGCATAAAGAAGAGAGACACAACTCTGATACATCATATACAACAAGTTATTTAATTAGTTCTGTTCACACTGCATAGAATATAGATACAGAAATATATACACTTTGTGTATGTGACCAATGTTTCACCTTAATAAAAACACATTAGGAAAACACAGCTGCTTTGTATTTAGGAATGCAGCCTCTTGCAAGGGATCCATATATATGATCAACATTTTAAAAACCTCTAGAATTAGATGAGCTTGGTGCTTGTTTAGGTTCTTTCCCTGTAAGAGAAGCAACAGTGATATTTGCCCCACTGTGGGCGCCACACATACATGACCAGCCGCTCGACAGGCATTTACATGTTTTCATAAATGCATAAACAGCTTTATAGTCATATTTATTGTATCTGGAGCTCTTTTTTGGTTGCTCAACAGGAAGGAAATACCTGTGCATTATTTTTAATCAGCACTGTGACACTGAAGATCTGTATGGAAATGTAACTTGCCTGCCTTAATCAGAGGTCAGTATTTACATATAAATGGAATATGCAAAAGTAAACATGGCTTGACATTATGCAGAGGCACAGATTTAATAGCATAATAAACAACTTGCACAATGAAGGAATGAAAACAGGCCTCAAGCGCCGGAGTGCTTCAGGACCGCAAATTAAAGGCTATTTGTACATGCCAAACCTTGTTTTCAAAGGGTTTTATACCATCTTTATCTCCAAAATTAAACTGTCTGTGACATTTTGTATAGCTACATCAACTATTAAAATAAGTTTATTTGCCCTGTGGAGCATCTCTGCAAATCTTTAATTATTTCCATTTAAAGCTGCAGTCTGTAAGTTTTGCCTCTCTGTTTGAAACTTGAACTATCACCTGTCTGTGGCTTGAACAACTGCATGACTTCTCAGTGTGGATGAATGTTTTGAGGAGTAACTTAGTCTGCAGGATAGTCACCGAAATAAGAATTTTCACTTAAACAAGTAACAAGTCTTCCACTTTTGTTCTGACCTAACCCCAACAACAACAAAATATTACAATAAATCGTGCTACCAATGGTGATTAAATCTCTTGGGTGGTTCTTGGCCAGTGAAAGCTGTGATGGAGTCCAGCATTCGACAGTAGAATACACTGGTAAAACAGTCTATGTGACATCAACTTCTGTTTTGCAATGCTCTTCAACACAATGCAATTTTTACTCTGTGTGCCTCGTTTGCCATTTTTGTGTGCAGTCAGTAAGCTCACTATGGGTGGGACTACCATTTGAACATTTATATCTATTTATTTGATAGCCTCTTTAATTGTTTATTATGCATGTGTCCTGCTGTGTTGCCACATTAAGTCGCCCTTGTGTGACCTTATCTGGAACATGTACAGCGCTCATATTAAAAGAGGTTCATTTGAAACCCTGATGATTAAATTTGATTTAGTACACTAGCTGATCACACAAACGGCCTGTAACATCAGGTTATGACAGAAGAAGACACTGCACCAGATCCTCATAGGAACTTCGTCCTAATTCCTGCTGTGCAGTGCAGGAAGCTAAGAAATGAAGCATAGGGGAAAATGCTCTTTGCCATGGTGAATGACTTCTAGTGGATTAGTGCGACTTCAGCACTGAATAACAAGTCAGCAAGTTTACAGAGCTGGTGGCAACAAGAAACACATTTGATATTAAAAATTAACTTTCATTTGAATTGCATAGAAGCACTGTGGCGATTTTATGTAGCATTTTATTTCCATTAATTTATCTCCACAGATAAAACCCTGTGAGCATTATTGTCTTATTAATGATGTTGCCTTCATTCAAAATGCAGAGACTGGAAGCATCTCCACTGGAACAATAACTCCAGATTTCAAAACTCAGAGAGGGCGGTTAAATCATCCTGAACGCACGCGTAAAGTTATGGCTTGTTTTTTAATCGGAGCAGTTTTAGATATGAACGTGAGCACAGCTCTTTTCCACACTTGGCTCCTTAGTGTTAGCACATTGCTAAGCTAATAATGTCAATTAGCGACAGCCAATATTAAGATTGTAAATTAATTGTTAACTATAAATGTAAAATTTTAAGTATGTTAACATCGGCTGGGACTAGCTTCCGGTACTAAAGCACGGTCTATCTTTAAGCCTAAATCAAACAGAAAAGCTGATTTGAACAATAGCATTACCTATCCTTTGAAAAGCCTTTGAGGCTTGAGCACGTCTATCATGCCTTGAAATTGGTTTGGAACGGAGCCTACATATCAGTTTTGATTCTGGGCCAAAATCAATGGCAGGTTTACACAAAGATTAAGAAACTCAGAGAAAGACAAATATACCACAAGTTGTACTTTTTGCTACAAACTGACGTGGAGTTGTTCTCTGAATCTTGGTGAAAGAAGATTGTGATGAAAAAAAGTCCAATGAATTGCCCACCTAGACACCATCTTAGGCACCATGGGCGTAGTGTTCTCCATCACAAAGGCTGTTCCAAACAACAAAGAGCCCACTTATATTGCCACATTTTACATAAAATCAAAGGCATAATTGCATGCATTCTTTGTGGAAAAGGCAATCCCAGAATGCACTGCAACAAGTTCATTGAACAGTCCAAGGTGATGGACGGATTGGAGGGTATGAATAAAACAAATTTGATGTAATTAAAGATTTGGTGCTATTAGCATATACTAACATTAGATTCTATTGTAAATGTGAGTTGGTTGAAAAGCTCAGTTTATGCAAACATAAAAATGACTACAAACATATACAGTAGCTGGTAGCTCAGCAACTGCAAACAGTATTCGATCCCGTTTATATGTGCATAACAATGACAACTAAAGGGATAGTTCACCCTTTCTGTCATTAATTACTCTTACGTCGTTTCAAACCCATAAGACATCCATCTTCAGAAAACAAATTATAATTTTTGGATGGAACTTTTGAGGTTTTTAAGGTTGAACCAATTAATGACAGCATTATATTTTTGTAGGGGAACTATCCTCTTAACATTGCTTAATGGTTGACTGATGGGCTGTTAGCGTAACGACATGCTAAAGTCAGACTACTGAAATCAGTCGAGAGAGTTAATTGTGAACCATGAGTTCCATTTATGTGTGGATTAGAATGATTTAATAGTTGAGCTGTTAGCTACAAGCTAACTATGCATTCTGACTTGTAAGTGTTGGTCGGTCGTGTGGCTGAGTGAAGAGTCAGAGAATGACTGTCAAGCTAACTGAACAGTAGCGTAGTAAACGTTTAGCTTAGCAGCAAGTGAACATTCGATTCTTTTGAATTCAATGAACACTAGTCAATCATGTGACAGAGAATAGCTATTAACATTGTTTGCTAAGAAGAGCTTTTTTAAATCAGCATTTGTTAGGTTAAATTAGACTCTATGTGGACAGAAGACAGCTAGACGTGACACCGTTTACTAGGGTTTGGAAGAGACATGTTTGTGTGTTTTGCCTTTTAGAAAAGCTTTTATTTCTCTGGGTTTGGGGTGACGTGGACTATAATCAGAGATAGTCTAGGGAGAATTTGATGATCATAGGCACACACACACACACACAGCTCCTCTAATATGCCACAGGGAATCACTTTGACGGGTCTTCTTTAGTTCGGTGCTGGTTGTGTGTGTGTGTGTGTGTGCGGGCTGACTGACTGATCCCATTTTTACCCAGCTCAGATGTAGCCATACAGACGCTCCCTCTCTTTCTCTCTTCCATTTCTTCTCCATCTCTCTCTGTCAGGGATGAAAAGGAACCGCATTATCTTTCCTCAGCACACAGTTGACCCAGTTAAAACTCTGAAAGTATGACAATTTAAGAAAACTGGCAAACTCCATTCCTCTCCTCACTTTAGCAAGCATATGGGAACTCCACAGGAACATGGCAACTATTTAAAGGTGGTTTGTGACTGAAATGACACACATCAGATCATATTTTTAAGGACTGGTTGACTGTGTTGTCCCTGGGTGTACTGTTTGCATTGAGCAACTCCTTAAAGAATAGCTTACCTAGAAATATATTTGGTCAAAAAAAAAAAAAAACTAAATATGAAACTGTCTTCATTTACTCACCTTCATTTAATTCCAAACCCATATTATTTAACAGGTTCTATGGAATACATTAGAAGATGCTTAGAAGAATGTTCATGTTGCTCTTTTCCATATAATGAAAGTGAATAGGGACTGATGTTGTAAAATAGGACAATAAAGCCTATATAGTATATATATATATAGTTATATATAGTTTTAAACAACAATATATATAGTTGTTGTTGTTTGTTTTAGAAACATTAAAAAAGACAAAGGACACCAAAAATGTCTTGTTGGTTTAACCAGAAGTCTTCAAATCTTATTTACTAAAAACACATTTTAAAGAAACGTTTCCTTAAGGATTTTTTGGTGAAATATGTTTTTGAGGAGTTGCACCACTTGACATTTTATAGCCAGAAATAACAAGGTTATTCAAATAAATCAAGGTCAAAAAAGTTAAATTATCTTGTATTTTAAGAGATTTTCTATAATATATTCTATTACGTGTGTGTGTGTGTGTGTGTGTGTGTGTGTGTGTAATATTCCAAAATTACTTTTTTAATGAATCAAACACATTGGTTGGACCACATGACTGATTTTGAATGTTCAGAAATGAGGCAGTGAAGTTGTTTGGTTAAGAATTTCAGTTTCAGGAATTACATTTTTATCTTTTAATGAGACTTTTGTCTTCATTTTGATATTATGTCACTTTTACCATCCTGACATTTTTTTTTACTTTATGCAAAATACTGCATCTCTCCTTAATAATTTTTCCATTTCGATGTCAGTGAACCCAATGAACTACCATTTTCCATGCATGCGAACCGTTTTATTTGATGAACACGGCTGCTCATGTCCTAGATTTCCAGATCAGTCCTTCTTGCCGAGGAAGAACTTGGTGAGACAGGTGAACTCAAAGGAAACAGTTGCTCAGCAGAATGGAGTTTTAAAAAGTGATTTTCAAGCATTTAATCAGTGCTCCACTTTTCAAAGCGATTTCAGCTTCCACGCTGAGCAGTCGTGTTGAAACGCTCACAGTTTCCAGCGTCTGAGCCAATGTCTGGGTTAGTGCGGCACTAATTAGCCTAAGGACACAGAGGAAATAGATTTAAAGGGATAGTTCACTCGAAAATAATGATAATGTCATCATCATCTCACCCTAATGTCACTCTGTGCAAATTTTTTTCCCTTTTCTGGGAGGGAGAAGGCAGCCTATCGGATGTGAATTCTTGCGGATAAGCTCTAACAGGGACAAAAAAAAGAAAGTGCCAGAAAGTTGTCCATATGACTCATACACACTATAATTTGTAAGAGTTGTATAGCAGTGCTGCGGGGGATCATTTAAGCTTGACAAGCTATTGTCATACAGCTACTGTAAAGGGTTAGCTAGAAGCAAATAACTGCTATATTTACTGGTGTAACGGATTTTAAACCTGGTGCAAGCATTTAGCCCTCCACTGAGCTTTTCTGCCTTTGTTTGGTTACTTCCCAACACTACTACAGTATCTATGCATGAGTGTGTGACACTTCAGAATCGGTCGTGTTGAGGTTTTCATGCTAGCAGTTTAGGATGCTATTTGCTAGCTGTGTCATCTGTTCATTAATTGGAGAGGGAAATGTTATTCTCTATGAAGTTAATTCCTCAACAAAAATTCTTCTTTGTGAATAATTCATCAAAAACTCGCGTCTCAACTAACAGTTTTGAAAAGTTTTAACGACTGCATGTACAGCAGAGTTTGCCGAGCAAAAACAGACTTCTACAATATGTGCTTTGGTGTGTTTTTTCTGTCTTCTAGGTAATTATATGATACGACAGCTACAGAAATAAGAGTAGACTTGTTAAGTTGAACTATAGTAATGGAGGTAAACATCTTTGAGTACATTACCTTCAAAAACCAGGGTCTTGCCAAGGTCATCCAAGCTCTCAAGTATCAACAAGTACCTTTAAAGAAACATGATTCTGAAAGTGGATAATGGAAAATCAACCCAGTTTTAAAAGCATCTGGTTTTCGACTCCTCAACAGGATGCAATTTCCTGACCGATTTGATTTTAGTTCCCTGCTATGTTATATTTTTGAAGGAAAGTAGGTAATGAACTCCTCCCGTACATGTGCAGCCACTTTGTGGGATTAGCGCAATGTCCTGTGGGTGTTTCCACGGCCTCTGGAGAACATAATGATGTTAATACTTAATTTAAAGAGCTTTCTTCTCTCGTCGGCTCTCCCCTTTCCTTCGTTTTCTGTGTGGGAGGAATGCAGTGCGAACAGCTGTGTAGAGACTCGCGATGTGGCATTTCCTTGAGAGATGATTTTCCCAAAAAGTCTTAAAGGGAATTACGAGGAGATTAACGCCTTCTCAAGCAACATCAACAAACATTTGTCTGTTAGGACAGCTGCCAACATCATTGCGTTTCTTGGCGATTAGCAAACACCATTTTGTGGGTAGTTAATTTCGCACCCATTGGTATAAGTTTGAGGAAGGGACCTTCTGTTCGACCAAACATTAACCCACGCTTTTTTGTCTGTTTTAAAAACCTTTTTACAATTTTTTTTTTTTTTTACAAATTTGAACAGAATGCTCATTTTGACAGCAGTTTTTCATGTACTATTTGATGAATACTATGAATTCAGATAAACTGCTCATTTCACATGTGTTTTTTAAAATTGTATACTATTTGATAAATACTCCAAATTCGGACACACTATTCATTTTGCGTACGGTTTTTTGTATACTATTTAATGAATACTATGGAAATAAAATCGCAAGAAAAGATTTGTAAAGGCGCAAATCGAGATTCAAGCAAGATTTGCAGTCTATTAATTTTTTTTGCAAGTGTAATTAAAATATTGTGAAACTGCAGCTTCATGCTACTGCAAAATAAATATTATTTTCCCGCACAAAATACGGCCAAATGCATTGCAAGCCTGTAAACAGCGTTTTGCAATTGAAACGACCTGTGTCAAGAACTGCAAAGTGGATTAATAGCATAAAACTAATCTGTGTGCGTAAAAATAAACTGTTGCAAATGTAAAAAAAACACTTGTTGTATACGTAGGATAAAAACTGTACGGGATGTACAGTTCCATCTTATCCTTGTGCTTACACTTCTGGCACGATTCTCTCACTCACTTGGGTTTTTACAAGTGCGACATGAAAATATTTATGGC
>JAUMHI010000068.1:10180713-10212284 GCA_032359435.1 Enteromius unitaeniatus
AGGAAGGGCTCGCTTCGGGAGCCGCTCGCAGGGGAGGGGCTCTGTCACTGATAGCGCTTCTGTGGCGCTCTCCGACCATCAACAGCGGGAACCGTCCCCCGAGTTTTAGTTCCTACCCGGACCTTTTTCACCCACGCACCCCGGTACTTTCGTGCCAAAGGCGCGCTTTCTCCGCCTATTTAAGGGGCCTCCGCCTATTTTTTGCCTGACATTTCTGAGCGTTATTATTTCTGATTGATTCTCTGTTTATTGACCTTGGACTGTTTACCGTTTTCTGTGATTGTTATCTGCCTGCCCTGAACTCTGCCTGTGACCTCGACTCTGTATTTGGATATCTCTGCTGTTGAATCTGCTCCCCCAGGGGCTCGTTCTTCGTACCTAGCTAACTCTAGCTGGATTTGATTGTTTCGTTCTTCAACGCTCATCCGGGACTAAAAAGAATCTAAAACTATGAGATTAAAGTCGTAATATTTCAAGAATAAAATCTTTAAAGAATAAAGAGCACCACTTGCAGATATCCTCTGCTTTTAAAATCTGGCAGTTTCATAGCAAAATACAAACAATAGCTTTAGTTTGAGCGGCATTGTAAATCAATAATTTTCCAGATTACAGTGAGACTTCATTATAAATTTTCCCATGCCTTCTAATGTTCCTTCACTTTTATATCTTGCTAAACACTTCAAACTAAGAGGAAAAACACATTAATTTGAAAGATGAGCTGTTTTATAACAAAAGAAACAAAGCAGAAAATTATTGGATTGCTGGGTGTCTGGTATGTTTCAAATAACAAATGGCACTAAATGCCGTCGTAGTAATCCTCCACAACCCTCTAATGAAAGCTCTTGCTCTGCTTGAGAAAAAAAATTGAGCTCGCTCTTTTGCCATTTCATCAACCAATCAAAGGGGCTGTGATCAGTGTTTCTATTATCGATACATGTCGCCTTTTAAACCAACACATGGACACGCAATAATCCTAGACAACTCAATCCAGCTATACTAATCATCAACAACAGGTGCGTTCAGAGAACCGGATTAGTGAGCTCATAGTTAGCGCGATGATTTCATCTTGGATGTCTCATTTGATCTCGGATGTTTTAAGCAATGTATGAAGAACGAACCCCTGATCTCTGCCTAAATACGACTATTCTTAATAAAACCTGCAAATGGATCCCTCTCTGCCTTCGGCCCTGTTACAGAAGACTTCGCCAAACCAAGATCCAGCGGCATACATCCAAGTGTACTCAGAGATGTTTGCTCAAGCCTCGCAACTTGATTCTCACCACGCACAGCTGGGACAACTCACTACGTTGACGGAGGAGCTTCTACAAGTGGTACGTGGATTACAAAAACCTGCTCCATCCATCGTTCCTGCTCAAACCATCACATGTCTACTGTCTACTGATCAGCTACCAGCTGTTGCTGATCCCAGACTATAATTTCCTGAGAAGTATGACGGGACTCCGGGGAAATGTAAGGGATTTCTTCTTGAATGTTCAATGTTTATCGATCAGCAGCCCATGTTATATCCCAGCGAAAACAGTCGGATCGCCTTTATTTGCTCGCTATTGACTGGACGGGCTTTAGAATGGGCAACAACAGTCTGGCGAGTAGATGGCTCCACCTTCCCCACATTCAGTGCATTTCTACAGACTTTCCGTGAGGTTTTCGGACATTCCAGCAAGGGGGGGAGTGCTGGAGATCGACTTCTAACTCTCACACAAGCGCACTCGACCAACGACAATCCTGTACATCATGAAAGAGTTAAAGTGAATGCTTCAGAACCCATGCAACTTGGCACTACTCGTCTCACCACCGAAGAATGCAATCGCCGCATCCAAGGTCATCTTTGCATGTATTGTGGCCAGGCTGGTCACTTCAAGTCTTCCTGTCCTGTTCGTCCATCTGGAAATGCCTCGGTGAGTTCAGCTCATTCTTAGTTAGCCAGCCCCTCTGGTTTAGTTGTGGATGTTAAAATTCGCATTCAAGATAAAGACCTTATGACCCAGGCATCGATTGACTCAGGAGCTGCTGGCAACTTCATTGCTCATTCATTTGTTGAACTGTATAAGATCAGACTGACACCCAGTCACTCCTCCTTGGCAGTGTAGGCGCTAGACGGCCGATCTCTGAACCACGGCCGATCGCTCAAGATCACAGAGGAACTTCAACTAACAGTGGGCAGTTTACATTCTGAAAGAATTCAGTTCTACACCATCCAGTCTTCCAAGCATCCCATCATCCTTGGTTTACCCTGGCTTCGGACCCACGAACCTCAGATCTTCTGGAAGTCTGGTGAAATCACTCGCTGGGGCTCTAATTGTCAAGACACTGCATCACCAGAGTAGCTTGAATCCGTCACTCAAAAGTCAAGCCTGAATCCCAAGTCAAGTCAAAGTTTTAAGTCCAGCCTGTATTCCAAGTCAAGCTTAAAACCCAAACCAATCTACCCAGTGAGTATCAAGATCTGAAACTAGCCTTCAGCAAAGTCAAAGCCTCTCAGCTTCCAGAACACAGATCAACAGACTGTGCCATTGAATTGATCCCTGGGGCCACATTACCCAAGGGCAGAATCTTTCCACTTTCCCAGCCAGAATCCGCATCCATGAAAACCCACACAGAAGAGAAACTAGCCAAGGGCTTCATACAGACATCCACATCACCCGATTCCGCTGGTTTCTTCTTCGTGAAGAAGGATGGAGGTCTGAGACCCTGTATCAATTACCGAGGACTCAATAATATCATCAATAATACATCAGTGTAGCTTAAAACTGAACTGTATTTTAATTTTTATATTTTGAAAACTTTCAAATGTTACATGACTACATTTATTTAATAATTACATTTTATTTAATAATTGTATTTATTGGTGTATGATGATGTATGGTGCTTAAAACTTAACTTTATTTAAAATGTCATATTTTAAAAACATTAAAATAGGTTAAATAACAATAAATAAATATTAACTATGTTATTAAAATGATTACAAATATTTATAAACAAAAGTTAAAATATGTTACATTACTACATTTATTTAATAATTACATTTAATTTTTTATTAATGCTTTTTTTGTGTGTATTATAATTTATGGTGTTTAAAACATTTTTGTAAATTTTATATTTAACACACACATATGTTAAATTACATTAAATAACTGTTATTGATATTTCATTAATTATTATACACACATATGTATATATATATATATATATATATAACTTTAAAATATTTTACATTACTATATTTATATAATAATTACATTTTATTGACTTATTTATTTATTAATTTTAAAGATGTTTTCTAAATATTTCCTGTGTGTGTGTGTGTGTGTTTTCCTGCAGTGGATTCGTGTTGTTCACAGTCTCAGCTGTACATTTGACTAGTTCTTCAGGTCAATGATCCTGTGAATTCATGCAAAGAAAACAATATGAGACCAGGGGCTCTTGGGAAGCCTGGGGCCGATATGACACGAATCCGATGTTGTCTTTTGACCTTTGAAGTTCTGGTATTTGTGTTAGCGTGGCTTCGTTCCCTCGTAGTGGATGACCATGTGTGTTTTCCCCTCGTACAGCCACAAAAACACAATGTGTAATAACACAATCCACTCCACACAGTGTGCTGAATATTTTATGAGCCCTACACATTGAGAAAAGACAACACTGCTTCTGTCGCCTCATCTTTTCAGACATGTCATCATATCCATCAGAGCATCCACATTCTGCAAAGAAAAGAATAAATAAAACAGCAGGATTCTGATGCATCATGGGAAGGGCGAAGGCGTCTGAAAGATTTGTGGGAAGAAATCAGAACAAATTTGATTTCACAGCAAATGCAGAAAGATGAATGCTAGCTGCAATTTGGAACTGCAGGAAATAAGTAATCCTGTTTTATATAGCTGTGCTGTATTATAATATTATATTTGATTTGATTTATTTCACAGGTAAGGAGGTTTTGATCAGGTTTAAGATGAGGCAAGATGTTTCTTTATTGCTCGGAGGTTGCTCTTTCATACCTCAGGAGACCCTGAATTCTCAGTTATTGAAATTTCATCTTCAACTCAGGACTTTCTTCTGAAATGCCAGTCTAGGAGAAGCTAAAATACGAAATATTGGTCTTTAAATGGAAATCTGTGACGTTTAATTCCAGATTCTCTTGATTAAAAGCCTCAGGAATCGTGCTACCTCAGTCGAACAAAACCCAGCCGAAACATTCGGCAACAATGTGTCATCTCTTACCAACCGTGAATAGAGCTTCATTTGCAAGTACTTGACTTAATTCAATCCTAACCAGTCATATCCAGCTTGTGTCGAGTGAAATTAGGTCAGAGGTTTTTTTTTCACTCTTCTCTCTTGCTTTGATTCACGTATTTTCACCATTATTTTGTGTATTCATGGCCTTGAGTTCCTCGTTTTATAAAGCGAATGCATCAGCTACTTAATGAAATCCACAGAAGTGAGATAATGGCATGTTTGCCGTATTTAATTAAGTCACTTTTGCATATTCATAGCTTGCAGAATTATTCTCCTGGTCCCCTGCGCTTGTTATGCTGTCTGGCCATTCAATTATAAAACTTAAAGATTAAGAATCAATGGACTTGATGTCTACTGGGTTTCTGGTCATATGTACCTCTCACATATAAAAATACAGTGTTACAGACATTGATATATACACACACACACACACACACCTAATGAAACCTAATGTTTTTTTGTTTTTTTTATAGCGAAGTAAGCATGCACTGACACATTCTTTAGATGATTAATGCTCTTCTTTGTTTGCATGTTCATGATTTTCCAAGATTCATCTTTACACCAATAGGTGGTGCCAAACGACTGTCTTATAAAGTGACAGTGAGTCATTCATTCAAACTATTAGTTTTAAACACTGATTAATTGAGAGACCAAACCGTTTCTCCTGGTTTCCGACACAAGGCTTATCCTAGTCGTAGACTAAAATGTAAATCTGATCTGTTCAAATGAAAGAAACTTGCACTGATTGACCTTAAAACACGTCAGTGCCTTTATTTTGCGTCAAGAGGCACACTAATAATTTTTACTGTGGCAAGTTTATAAAAACTACTTAAGTTTCCTAATTGAACTATGGCCTAATCCTAGTTTATACTAAGGCCTGTCTATGATATCAGGCCAGAGTGACTCATTGAATCATTCACACAACATTGATTTGTCCAGGAATGCTTACTTTGCGTTGCCCTCACATGTGCTATAGACCTGTTGTGCCTTAAAAAACAATATATTAAAAGTTTATAGCAAAATATTTATTCACTGACACATTATTTAGTTGATAAATGCTCTTCTTTGTTTGAGTGCTTAGGCTTTTTTAAGGTACTTCTTTATGCCAATGACTGTCATTATAAAGCAATTCACTGAGTGATTTCCAAACGATTTGTTCAAATCCCTGATTCATTCAGGGATTAAACATTTTTTGATAGATTTTTTTATCTTTGACACAATGAAACAGTACAAATACACTTATACAGTACATAATGACAAAAATACAATTAACTGACAAAACAAACGACAACAATGTACAAAACCTTGCCAGGGTTAATAAAAAATAAAACTACATAAAGGATAAATACAGGGAGACAGTTTTCACAGCTTTCAAATTGAGATTAAACGTTATGTGTCTTTATGAAAGATTCATTGACTCATTTACTTAAATGTTCAAAAACACTGATTCAGGAAAATGACCCTGAGATGTTGGAGATATACTTGGAAAAACGTTCGTTGGTAATATCGTGTCTGAATGTAAGTGTTTATGGAAGCATGTGCTCTGTAATGTTAGTCCCCAACAGGCTATAGTCTTAAAATGTGTTTGTGTGGTGATTTGTATATTTACCTCAGGAGCCCCATTGATTCGTGTTCACCTCTGAAACGAATGAATTGTGTATGTTTACTTCAAGAGCTTGAATGCTGTGCCACATAAACTGATTATTCCTGCCATTGGTGATAAAATGCTTTAATATACATTAATACAATTATACGGTATTTGTGCTAAAGTGGAACTATTGCAAGCATACTTTAAGTACATTTGAAATATTTTACATTTAAAGGGAAATATTACACAATCCTCATTAAAAGTGACATAAACACGCATTTATATTAAAGGCTTAATAAGAAATATGCATTGCTCCAAATAAAGTTGAATAATTATTTTTTATAGGTCAGCCAGTCATCTGTCAGTAAACTATACTTAGAATAAAATAAATGTATTCTAAATATAGAACTTTTTTACTAGGTTATGTGGCCACTTCTGTTTTAAAACTAGTCTTAAAATCTGCACCGCTGCTACTTTTTAAAGTTTGTTGGAGGAACACCGTGACTTCGTTCCTCCACTCATAGACTTGTTCCCTGAGCGATAAGTGTGAGCTGCGGGATGTGCGACACAGGATTACAGGATCCTGCTAGTAAAGGAAGCCTCCTGTCATCTTCTCCTTCTCTCCTGAATAAAATGCCACAAAGCTGCAAGGACTCGATGAAAAGGCAGCTCGAGAAGCTTGGAAATCGAATGTCCTCTTTCGTTTGCCATGCTTTTTAATCACTTTTGATTTCTTTTGGTTTTGAGGTTCGAGGCCTTAGAAAGAGTGTGTTTAGTGTGGATCCGGTTCTGGTAGCAACTCTCTGACCTTATTTGTCTCCTGTGCTGCAATAAAAAAAGATCAGCGCTTTAAATCAGTGCCTTCATATGCAGAGATAGAATCACTGAAGCGATGTTATCGTAGCTCCGAAACAAACCCTATTTGTGTGCCATGGCTCTTTTCTGGCTGTCTTGAGTGTTGACTTTAATATGTTTTTTATTCTTTAATAAACTGGCTTGAAAAATAATTCAATAATCATGAGCACTGTTATGTTCCTTTTAAGGTATGCTTTTTAAATTAAACATGTATATTATAATAAATCACAATAGTCCATAAATCCCTGAAAGCATTCTCCTAAGCGTGTTTAAAATCAGATTCTTGTGCAGTATTTACCTGTATTTTCCTTCAACGTAGGCATGTTTGTTGAGGTGTGGGCAGTGTTGGAGTTGTGCCACGCTTATTGATTTGAATTTTGTATCATTCTTCAGTGTTAGTGCAGAGCTGCTGCTAAGGTTTACCAGTGCAGATTTATTCAGTTCTCATCTACTGAACTTCTGAGCTCCTTCTAAGAGATCATTGACCTCCCTGAGGTTTCATTCACAAGTTTCCATATTCCCTCAGAATTTTAAATGGATGACCTTTATGTGTTTCTTGCTTGGATTATATGACTTCTTTTTTAACTAATAAATAGAGACACTACATTTCTGAGTGTTTTATGGTTATTCGTTTGTGATTAGTGCAACCATATTATTTTATGTCACACTATTTATGGTATTTGAAGGTCTGATTCATTTAAGTGAATCTCTCTGTTGTGTAATATTGCTTCATTTAGATCAACTAAGATATTGAAAAAGGAATCACTGATTCAGTGGCTTTTCGTTCTCATCTACTGAACTTTGTAGCTCTTTCAAAGTGATTAATCATCTCAGTGGTTTCATTTACAAATTTCCATATTCCCACAGAAAGTTAAATGTTGATGACCTTAACATGTCCGTGTCTAAGTATAATATAACTTTCCTTTCCTAATAATTGAACCAGCAGTGTCTATCGTGTAATTAATATTAATGGATTCATTTTCTAGCTTTTCCGGTGATGAGCTTTGCAGTGTAGCTAACCACTGTCTTGACTATAGTTTAACTGACACCTTTCTACCCACATGAAGGGGTTTCCTCTCTGTTCGATATTAGCAGTTACACAATACGCCCGTCAGCCTCTAAAATGCACCCAAGAAGATGAAGATGCGACTTGCGCTTCTTCTAGTTGTCAAATTCCTTGTGATCCGGTCTCAAAGTGTTGTTTTTATGAAATACGTTTTGACACTTTCAACGCTTCAAAGTCTTCATCGCTGAAGCTTTGTTGCACAATCCAGAAAAGTGCCAAAACAGTTTCTCATAATCATTGCTGTCATAAATATTGTAGCTTCTTGGTGCTCTGTTGGACAGACAGACATTGACTTCGTTCCCCATTCATTCTTTAATGTTTTACTTCTCGATCTTTTGAATTCTCTTCGCATAAAGGATCACTTTCAAAGAAGCGCCTGTACAAAACACTGGGATCTTCCTCTAGGCTCCAGGTCTCTGTTTGTCTTTCTGTGGTGTGAAGTACAGAATCCCACAAGTCTCTTTTGTCGTGGCGACAGGGAGCGAGTAGCCAGAAGCTCGGATCAAAGAGCCGTGATTTACCCACCGTGAGAGCAATCCAGACTGATCTCTGCTCTGATCTTCAACTTTTGTCAAGGGAATTCAATAAACCAGCCGACAGCATGAACAAACAGAGTCTGAATGGGCGGCAATGTGTTGATCGGTTGGGGGCGGTTGAAGTCTCTCGTTTTTTAATTATTTTCTGATGTTCCTTAGGATTCCTCACATCCAGTTGTTAATGACGACAGTTCAGAGTGTATCAATAAATCTCACATTTCCAGAATGTCTTACAGAAGCAACAGATTGGCGTCTAATTGCAGTTTCATGGAGTTGCGTCAGAGCTTTTAGCTCAGGGATAAATGAAGATGGGAATATGAGCAATTGAGTGGAGAACCTGAATATGAATCGAGTGAAGAGCTTCCAGATTGGCAGCTCTACAGAAAAAAAAATGCAGTGCCATCATCCAGCTTAATTTAGTTCAAGTTTTTCTCGATGGCGTCAGTCAATGTGGTCATATCAACGGTTTACTTCAAATTGTGTCATGACAGCTCTTTTTTTTAGCATGGTAATATGCATGGTGATGGTAATGTGTTTGGTCTTGGTGGAATAGATCTGTTAGTCTGCTCCTGCTAATACATTCCAATACAATCACAGATACGCTGCTCTGAACATGGAGGAAATACTTCTGCTACACATATAACACCAACACACTCCCAACTCGTCAACATTTTGGTCAAAACCATTTTGCGTCGCTTTTTGACGATCAAGGTACCCCTTTGTAGTCACGTTTCAATGCGAAGGGTCCTCAGTTGTTTTCAGTTGTTGTGCTTAATGTAATGGTTTGTGTGCACATATACATTTATTATATAATTTTTCACTTTTATTGGAGCACCAAACCCCACCCCTACCCTAAACCTACCCACCTCTAAACAATATAAACACACACACAGGCAAATGCAGTTACTGTACAGGTATTTATTGCACAAACTAATAATTAACAAGCAGAATAAATACATTACAAACAAGTCGTGTCACATTCCAAGTCTTCTGAAGCCATAAAAAGTGTTTATGTGAAGAAGAGAGTAAAACACAAGGTTTAAATCACTAAAAATGATTCTGCTCCGTTGACGTGCTGCCATCAACCGACATCTCATTCAGGAAACATACTCAATACACAGTGGCGATTCTATCCGATGAGAAATTATTGCTATAGTCATTCAGATTGATTACAATTAGTATAATCACAAATACCATGGTGAAGCTAAATGACTAGTACAGTGGTTACTTTAGTTCAACTATTATGATTTTTATTTGTAGAAAACCCATGTTTAATTTTGATAATTAAAGCATATGTAACCGAGTGCAGGAATGAACATGAGTAATCTTACCTGATACTGATATTACAATAGCCAGCCTTAACAGTTTACATGATCTGCCTCTTTATTTGTATTTATTATTTATTATTTCCTTTATATATCAAAATATGTTAAACATGCATGCAGTAAGAGGATCTTTTTGCATACTTAGTCATTAAAAAATGTGTTCATTAAGCATTTGATAAGGTTTGCCCCCAACTTTTTGCCATCATTGCAGCGCGGAAGGTTATCTGTGTGATAAGCGTACAGTAACCCAGTGTTGCCAGGGTCATGGTTTTCCTGCACAGTTTGGCTATTTTGGAAAAGCAGTTGTGGGAAAAATAACAGAGCATAGATTGTGTTTTTTATTTTTTGGTTACTTTAATAATGTATCACGGACTACCAAAATATATAGACTAATACTTTATTCATAAATATTATTTGGTATGTATAACTCAGCCAGTGAGTTTCAGCCAGAGCTGTCTTTTACACAGAAGAAGTAAGTATGACAACAACCACTATAGATTATAATAAACACATGATTTCTCTTTTTTCTTTGTTGTACTTATTTAGAAATACTTTTTGATATATCATAATGATAATATCATCAGAGAACAGCCTTGAGAGGTTTGGGTCCCTTAGTAGACTATTTAGCAGCGTGGAAACTACTGCCAAATGTGTCTAGATGGGTCCTGCGTACTGTAGAAAGAGGATACAGAATCCAGTTTGGACAGCTGCTACTTCATAGTTTCAAAGAAGGATGGAGGGCTGAGGCTCATTTTAGATCTCAGGCTATTGAACCGCTTCAATGTTTACGAACGTTGCTATTGAAGTTTACGAAGTGTGTGGATACAGCGCTGGTTCTTCTGCGACTCCAGGGCATCTGCATACTGAATTATATCGATGACTGGCTAATCCTAGCGCTGTTGCTGGCCGAAGCGAGCAGACATCAAAATGTTGTCCTCGCTCACGTGAAACATTTGGGGTTGAGACTGAACACGAAGAAAAGTGTACTTTCTCCAGCTCAGAGAACCACTTATCTAGGCGTGGTATGAGATTCGACCACGATGCAGGCTTGAAGGACACCTGCTCGGATCAGATCGATCCTCGCCACAGTCGCAAGAGTAAGAGAAGGCCGGTCACTCTCTGTCAAGCAGATCGCTGGGCCTTGTGGCAGCTGCGTCCAGCATTCTAACTATTGGCCTACTGTACATGAAACCCTTGCAGTGGTGTATCCCTGAGGGGAAATTCCCTTGTGTGTCACGCCGAGCAGTACTTGCTTTAGATATGTGGAGGAAGTCTTCATTCCTAAATTTGAGCCCGGTGCTCCAGTTCGCCGCATAGCGTTTAGTGATGGACGTGTCCCTCACTGGTTGGGGAGCGGTCATAAGTGGCCACTCGTCCCGCGGTCTTTGGAGTGGTCACCTTCTCACATAGCACATCAACTGCCTGGAGATGTCGGCCATGTTTCGAGCACTCAAACACTTCTTCACAGACGTAAGAGATCAACATGTGTTGGTGCTCACCGACAACACGTCAGTAGTCTCTTACATCAACCACCAAGGAGGACTGCGTTCACACCCCTTGTACAAGCTGGCACACCAGATCCTTGTGTGGGCCCAGGACAGATCCCTCTCAATGAGAGCCATCTAAATTCCCAAGCATCAAAACATAGGAGCAGACTGCAATGTCCCCTCTGGTACTCTCTAGTTCATCCAGCTCCACTCCAGTAGGTGATCTTCAGGCACTCTCAGTGGCCCCTTCACATCTTGACTTTGCGCCTGGCATGTCCAAAACCTTCCTGTTACCGCGAGCGGGTTACAGTCCTGAGGTACCTACAGTCACAGCCAGTTGTATTACAGGCCTTCAACCCTTCTCCCTTCAGGGAGCCTGGTGAGCAGAAGCTAATTCTATGTGTTCAGTGCGAGCTGCCCTGTGGAGAAAGTCGGAGCAAGTGCTTGTATGCTTTGGTCCCCCCAAGAAGGGGCTTCCAGTGACCAAGCAGTCTTTAAGCCGTTGCATAGTGGATGCCATCTACCTGCCATATGAATCATCTGGTCTCCCGGAGAGGCTAGGAGTCAGAGCGCACTCGACACGAGGTGTGGCGGCCTCAAAGGCCCTGCTAGCAGGGGTCTCTGTGGCCGACATCTGTAACGCTGCAGGGTGATCCGACCCCCACACATTTGTCCACTTTTATGGACAAATTTTTTTCCACCTGCTTTTATGCTTCCTGGCCAGTGACGTCACCCGCCTATGACGTCCCAACTTAGCATTGGCTGATTCTACACACAATTCAGAGCCGTCACGCTGGAGGCATTTCCATAGCGTCTCGTCGACACTGCGTCTTGTTCCTTCGAGGAACTAGGGTTACATGCATAACCTTGAGACGTTAATTCACATTTGAGAGAAGTTTATCTATTATTTCCAGTATGTTTAAAATGATCTTTTACAAATGATGGGAATTTTTACCTTTATAAAGTGATTTTTTCTAGAAGTGTCCATTGTCTTGTGAGTCAAATTCTTATGTTTAATCAGTGAAATAATAATAAGACATTTGTGCTGTAACCAAGCAAATGAAATCAACACAAAAGCTGTATCTGAGGTGGCATTTAGATGCATTTCTTCTCTGTTTAATCCAAAATTAATTAATTAATTTAACTGCAGTTACAAATGCATAAATATTGTTTTAAAATATTAAATCTAAAATGATAAATACTTATATTTGAAATAATTTGAAACATGAAAAAGTCGGGAAAATCGAAAATGTGAAATTAAAACCGTCAATAGATGGCAGCAAATCACTCTTCATAAGTGAGTCATTGCGATTGAACAGAGTTCTTCAAACAGGTGATTCATTCAGAAACGAAACAGCATCGTGAGACACAAAACAGTGGCTGATTGGACTGATATTTGTAGGAAGCAAAAGAGCAAAGATGGGCAATATTATGTCTAAAAGTCTCTTAATTAACTGTTATTGAGCTGGTGTAAAAAAATCTAAGAACACACTGTAAATGCGCACATGCACCAGTCCAAACTTCATGTAATGTATGTGTGTGCTCTATAGGAGTGTTTTGAATGGTTTTGCAAAATTCTCGATGGCGCATCCCTACCTCTGAGGCGTCTCCGATGAGAAGATCTGAGTGATTGGCTCTCTTCAGCAGTGTATGACGAGTCCTGTTCCGTTCACACAGCGCGTGTGTTCCCAGAATGCGGTTGTGATTCCTGAACATTACAGAACGCTGTGTCACTCCCTGTATTAGAACTCAAGCAGCCTGCCTACAGGACTGACAACTGGATTCTGCCGCTGTGTGAATGTGTGGCCAATAAAATGTGAGGGTTTTTTTAAACACGTTTTATATAATTTATATTTTATATATTATGAGTGGCATATTTTACCAGGGCAGCAAACCTTTTAAAATAATTAGGTAAAATACTGAAATAAATAAATATAATGACTTTTTAAAGCGTTTAACTGATTAGCCTAACTGTATTCATATCGGTCAGTTAACGGTAAAAATGAATCTGGAGGTGTAATTGCATTGTCAACTATTATTATTATTATTATTATTACATTTAGTTAATTCACCATATACCGCATAACTAAGCTTGTAATACATAATAAGCTTCTTTTTCAAATTTCCACACAACTTTCCCTCAAAATCAGCTTTGGCCAATCATAGATCAATATCCGGGAGCCGCAGTGACATTCACCTTGACTCCATCATATCATTACGAACAGACTTTCTTCATTAGGTCTGATAGCTGATCGTCTCAGTGCTGAAGCAGGACCTGTAGCAGCATGACGGTCCTCCTACCACCAGAGACGTGGGCTTCACTGCCATCCTCATTAGCCAAATGATGCTGCATCTGTTTCAGGACCAGGAGTAAACTATTGTTTCTCGTGTTCTTATTGTTTACTGGGTACAGTGAGATGGTTTGATCTCAGTGCACAAGACTAGTGCCTCAAGAAAAGAGGAAGAGATAAAGCAAGTGTAAAAATCGGAATGCAGACAAAGAGAAAGATGCACATAAGGCACCACTGTGATTATTGTTTTGATGGGTTGTTTGATTTATGCCATTTCAAAGAAAGTAAATATTGCGATATACTGTAGCTATTATATCACTTAGGCCTACTGTAATTTAGAGAGAGAAGAAATGTTCAAATAACAGGAAAGCACACACATGCTTTATTAGTGCTTGAATCATTTTCTATTTGGCAACTTTATTATGTAGCACAGAATAGGCCTGAATGCTGCTATTCTGGAAATGGCCTAGTTTTTGGTCTGTTTTTTCTTAGGGTGGGCGGCAAGCATGCATTTTAATCAGAGTTTACGAGTAAATTACACAGCAAGCCCACAGATCAAAATGCATATATGTTTCCTTTGCATTTCTCTGAGCAAAAAAAAGAAGAAAAGCAGAAATATTTTCGTTTTAGAGGAAAAGCAGTCAACACAAAACTGGTGAAATCTGTGAAGCTGTGGTTGTTTTGTGAAATTCATAAATTTTTCAAGTTGAATGAAAACCTTTTTTGTATGAAAAAAATCTGCTGTGTAGAAGTTTGCTTCTTTACGAAGAAAGAAAGAAAGCCATTCATCAACGGATGAAATTGTCAGGCAGTTAATGCACAAAAAAAATTGAAATGTGATGCATTACCTAAAAACAAAAACATGATTATTAATGTTTGAAATACCTCTTGGTGAAATGATTATAAACATAATTTACATTTCATACAAGTGATTCGTTTACTTTTCATTCATTTCTATTGTTTGTCAAGTGTTGAACTCGGAGGGAGGTAATTAATTATGAACTGAAGGACTGTGTTATATAATGGTTAATTTTTAAGTGATATGAAACAGGGCCATCGCTTTCATAAATGACTGAGAATAGTGGGCGCACTGACAGCTGAATCTTTCAAAGACAATTTGCTTTCAGAGCTGAAGTACGACAGTCATACTTTTTCTCATTCAGATGCACTTTCTAAAGAGCAGCTTCAGGAATTGTCTGCTGTAATCTGCCTTAAATTTATCGTTTGGTTTGCTTTTGTGAACTTTTGCACAACAAGATTTCATTTCATTTTGGTCAGACCTGCAGTTCTGAGGAAATGTCATCTAAATGTCTTTGCGTATTATGCTTGTATAATACAGAGTGTTTTAACGTCAGATTTTATATAAAAGGATTCTACATGCATTATATTTCAATACATTGGTAAAACGTTTGCATCTGCATTTACATACTTGTGTGAAGTACTATGTTTATGTATTGCCTGACGCTTTTAACGGACTGTAAATGCATCAAAGGCAATGTTTTTAACTCTTTGCAGCATCTAGATGAAGCAGATTCAGTTTTCCATAATAATGAGGCATAACAGAAGTCTTGGAATGTAATGTAATGGCTTTGCTAAAAACATCCCATTGCAAGTAATGGCCAAGGTCATGTTGATTGAAGAGTTTGCTGTTTGTAGAGAAGTGCAATGGCTTAAAAGTCTGTAAACATAAGCTTTTTCATAACGTTTATTTATTTTTAGTCAATGAAATAGTTGAAAAAAAGTTATATTTGAGCTTTTGTATTGATGAGCATAATGGATTTAGGTGTGCGGTCTAAAGATGACAGAAAATATCCACTGACATCCACTATTTAGTTCTCATTTCTCAGTTTAGCAGATGGTTTAGATTTAAACCAATTGTACAAAACAATAGTAATGGAACATTAAAAATTAATGTCTGTGCTTGATGCGATGAAATATCAATTAATCATCATGTTTTAATGCCTTTATTGCATTCCACTATGCATGGGCTAGAAAATGAAATGAGTTTGATATATCGCATGAACTGGACTTGTAATGTGTAAGATTTCAGGTATGTATCGCACATCAAAAGGCACTGCGTGTTTCATAGGCAGCTGTTTAATGTTTTATTAAGAAGCGCCAACATTTACATATGTTCATTAACTAAGAAGAACTGTGTGTAGTTGTCTTAGAATAAGGAAAGGATGAAAGAAAATTCTGAAAATTGAAGGTGAGAAACTTTATTAATGAGCACTAGTATCAAAATATGTAGTTAATATGCACTATGGAATAACCGTGTCGCTGAATACACCATGCTTCATGAACTGATGTTGTTTGATTCGTTTATTTTCCCAGGTAACCGGGATGATCATGTGTGAAATCTATGCAAATCCCAAATCATACCTTCCATGCTCCAGACCTTAATTGGGCCAAGTACAGAGCCCTGGGGAACTCCTTAAATCATGATTAAAAGTCATGTGTCTGTGGCTCACATTTTTTTTTTTTTAGAAGCTATCAGTGTTCAGAAATATATCTTTACTTATAAAGGGAGATTCCAAAGATGTTTTGGTTTACAACAGTTGTAGTTAGCAACTTGCATGCCGTGCTTATATTTAACAGTGCGAGCAAGTGTTTGTTTTGTGCATCCACAGAGTGCAGTTACATTCAGCCCTACCCCATACATCTGTACTGCATCACATCGCTTATTAGGAGTATTATGAAGTTGATGCATTGTGTGGAGAATTGTGATCATCTCTTAACCACAACTGCATTACATGGAGCGATAAACTCAGCGCTGCTGTGATTAATTATAGCCGAATTCCAATATGGGAAAAAAACAGAGGAGTAATTCTATTCAATTCCCAAAAGCTTTTCAGTGTTACTGGCTGAGCTAGAAAGACAAAATGATAAAGACAGATCAAGAGTGCAAAAAATAAAAAAGGGCAAGGGCAAGAAGCGCACTGGAAGAATTGAATGGGAAAAAAAGGAGAAGAATACCGCAAAAGGAGGGAGTGATGCCGGGAAAGATGAGGAGTTATAAATATTGATTACCGTTCTTGTACCGATCCAAAGACATGACAAGGAAGCACTCAGATGCCGAGGTGTTCTTTGGCAAGAGCGCGAAACAACTCGTTTGTTCCCAGGCTCGTTTTTTTTTACTCCCTCACTCGCTCTGTCATTCTGACAGATGCCGCCTTGCCTGAGAGCGCCACAACTTTCCTCAGCTAGGATGGGGATGTAATGTGTAGAGAGGTAGAGAATGAGAAATTGTCTTCTCTTGTTTCGTCTCCCAGCCTTTATGGAGTGGCGGACTGCTCCTGAGAGTGCCATGTGACTTCTTCTACTGTGCTTTGGAGCTATTTTCCCCCACTCCCTCTCTTTTTTTCCCTTCCAACGATGAGTCGCTGAAGAGGAGAGGAGGCGGTAAGAGGAGGATATGTTTTCCGTTTCGCTCAAGTGCCGGATGGGGGTCATCAGACGCAGGATCAAGGGTATTGTGCAATGCACCACTTTCACACAAGCTTTTGGGATGGGGTCTGAACCTTTCCAAGTGTTGGGAGGGGGGTGGGTCTCAGGATTAGTGTGTAGTTAGGATGTATGATTAACTCTGAGTTGTGTGCATGTAATCCTGCCTTGTCCACTGGTTTTTGAAACTTGATATAAGGCTTGTCTTGAATGCTTTGTTTTTGAGAACCTGGAAAGCCAAGCAGCTTGATCAAGTCAAATCTGAACATCCTTTTAAAATCCAAGGACGGGTGATACTGAAGGTGTGTTGGTGACGGCTTGAGTTGTGTTTGCTGTAGGTTTAATAGATATTTTTTTCTAAACAAGTGGTTAAATTTTTATTATCTAGATGAATTATTCATACTCTCACTTAACATCAAGTGTGCCAAAATGTTTATCATTGCTTTTCATTAACGTTTCATTACAGCGAGTGTTATTTTTAGACTAGAATTAAAAGGCCTTCATATTTCTTTATAGTGACGTTAGTGGCACAGTTTTCAAATGGGTGTGATTTGCTGCATGTATTTGACTGCAAAACCTGAAAGCATCTTAGTGTTGTGATAAAATTGCATCTTTTTTTTGTTTTGTTGTATTCATCCACTATATTTGCCTTCACTGCGACAAATATATCTTATATAGTTGGTTTTTTTTTAACTCATCAATCACTTATTTTGCCAGAAACTGCAAAATACTCAAATATAGTTGGCTTATGTAATTGCGAAGTTCGCTCATAGTTCTTCAAAATGCATAAACTATTACTGGTTGTGATCTTAAATTTACCAGGCCCATAGGAAGTGGTTAAAAAAAGTGGTTTTACTCATCAACCACTTTATTTTGCAAGAGTTGCAGAAAATACATACTATTCATTTATAGTTGGCTATATAGCAGTGAACAGATCACTTTTAGTACTCAAAAATGCATAAACAACTCTTGGTTGTGATCTTAAATTTAACAGGCCCGAGCAGCTATCAAGCTGATAAGTTTGACATTTCTTCTCAACTAACCGTTTAGAAGAGCTCGTTTTTATGCATCTCGGGATCTCTAGCCTTAAGCTAGTTTGCAAGAAATCAATAAAACATTGCCCACAAAAGTTCAAGACTGTAGAAGCAACATCAGCCATTGATGGCAAGATGTGTGTGGGGGTGCTGATAGTTTCAGTGCTCTGGTCTTTGGCGGAAGTTCAAGTTTACATGTTCAAGTATTAATGGTGGGTGATACACACTCTTTCCTTGGGCCTTACACTTTGTTTTGCAGTTTTTCTGCTTTGCATAATCTATTGTTTCTCTAAAAATGTGTTTTAGAGACATTTGATTCTCAAGTTGCAGTCAGACTGACACAACATATTTTTATTTAAAAGAACAGATTTAGGAAGCTGTGAACACTACATCACATTGAATCATAATGTGTTGAGGTGATGAATTGAGTCATAATGTGACTAATGATGTGACGACAACAAAAAGGTAGGAAAGTCTTTGGACTGAACCGATAAAACAATCTGTTTCCAGTGTGTCAGTGATTGCTGAAGGGAATTTTATGTATTGGAACAAATTGGGTCTTTAGTCCTTGTGTTATTTGTTGTGACAACATCTCTTTCCACATGCTTTGTCCAAGCTTATGGAAATCGTAAAACTTTGCAACTGATTATTCTAGGTTTACATGTGCTAGCTTCATGAAGACTTTATCTAGAGAAGACCGTAAATTTAATCTGAGAGGATTGATCAGCCGCGACAGTTTTATAGGATTTATATATGGAGAGGTGGGCTCAGGACAAGCTTGATAAAAATGCTGAGACTAGACTGACTGCACTGGAGATTTCAAGCTGAAAATCAACTTCTCACTCAATTTAACTATGAAACCAAGATAGTAACTGAAAGCAGCAGGCTGTAAACTGGCAATTATATTAGAGTGGCTTTTTTTTAGCTTTGAGTAACTGATATCGTATTCACATTCTTTGAGGAGATACACATTGCCTTGATTTTATTATGGCTATATTTTTTACAAGGAATGTAGAAACAGTTTTAACTCTTTACTCAATTTATTTTTTTGTAGCATTATGATTATGATCGTTGATTTCAAAACCAAATATAAAACCTGTGCTAGTACAAAAGAAAACAATTTAATAATTCAGATAATTGGCAAACAACAACATACACTGGAAAAATGCCTGTGATTTTATTTAGAAAAAAAAGAGAAAATGCTACAGTAAAAACCTGTTAAATGGTTAACGGTAAATTCCTTTAAAGGGGAAAAACGGTAAACAACGCGTGTCAAATTTTAAATCTTTGTTTAAATGTTTCTTCTTAGTTTTTTTCTTATCAGTGAGGTTTATTAGGGCTGTATGTTCCGTATTTAACGTTGTTAAATGAATGTTAACTGCATATTTGAGTTCGAGTCTCATCATGATGGTGTTTAGTGTTTGAGTGAATGACTCTGAGCTCCTTCTATACATGATGATAGTTCAAAGCAGTTTGTGATTGGCTTTGGTTCATCATGTGACTTTCTCATCATCACCTGCATTTGCTGCTTAGCAGTGTATTTCAAAGATGCACAACAGTTACACTAATTTAATAGGTTGGTATATTAACATCATATCAGTTAATGAAATGATGGTATTTAATGGTAAACATAACTTTAAACTGTAAAACCTAAAATGTTTTTACTGTAAATTTGACAAAAAAAATGTTTTACAGTGTTTGTGTAACAAAGATAGTCAGAAAGTCAGATAGATAGATTTAAATGACTTTCTCGATTTGTTTCTGTGCCAGTTTTTCACGTTCAGCTTTTGCCTTCGTTAGCAAAAGTTATCCTCAGCATAGAAGAACAGATCAAAGAAAAGCATGACTGTGAAAAGAATTGAACATGGTCCCGACTGACTGACCTCACATCCCAATAATATGAGAATGGAGGATGAAAGTACATTTAAAGATTGAAATTGTAAAGATTTACATGGCCACGTTGTTAGTGCTAGAATTCTGAGCAGCAACTGATTGAAGAAGATGGAATAAGAGGCAGATTAAAGCGAGGAGATGAAAGATGGACGTGACATTGTGTCAGGATGTTCATTTCTAAGTGGTTCACAAGAGACCTTGCATCAATTCCCTGCTATTTTCCAACAAAAGGACGTACATGTTTAGGGTGTTTGCTTGGCGCGGTGCTTTGAGAAAATGAAAGCTACAAGGCCCCGTAGTAATGAGTACACAAAAAAGCTCTTCCTTTTGATCCATGTCACAAGTTGCTAGCACAGAGGATGTTGCCAGATGGGGGTGATTTATTGCTTTCTCACACATGCATTATTTGACTACCTGGAATGCTTTAGGGACCTTACTCACTTTTACTCACTCACTGCTGTGCAAGTTTTTCCGCTAAGGGAGTGTATGCAGGGCAAAAAGATCGCATGGCATTGTTTGAAGATGTTATTGTTTATATTCATCACAAGGTGCATTTGTCTTTGAAATGGGTTTGCTGTGTCTACCTAAAGTTTTTGGACGGGAAAGTTTGAAAACAAAGTCTTGGACTGTGAAAGAGCTCAAAAGATTTGTGCTTTTTGTTAGAAGTCATAAGCATAACAAATCCTTTGAGTGCAAGGTTAATTGTTTAGACTCGGTATTCAAAGGATCTTTTGTATTTTGTGGTTCTAAGTTAATATGAAAACGTTTCAGTGAATTAAATCATGACCCAGACCTTTCTTTTTTTCTTTTTATTTTATTTTTATACGCACTGAGTCAGGAGTGAGATGGTGTTTTCATTCAATTGCAAATGGGAGTTGTAAATATGTTTTCCTTATGGCCAGAAGCCAACAGCTGGGCTCTTTTATGTGTTTATCAAAGTAAATGACTTTAGCACAGAAAACCTATTTAGCACAGAGAAGGACTGTTTGCTGTAGCAATTATTTCTTAATGATATTGTTGTCAGTGTGGCGATGGTGTTGGCCCAGGGCATGGCTTAACAAGAGAGGAAAGCACTGTTTCACTGCACATCCAGCACATTCATTTGTTTTCATACAGTGTAAAAAGGTAAAAAGCCTTTTTCAGAGCAGATCTTTTTGTTCTTTATAACCAAATGAAATGGTAGCACAGGGAATAGCACAAGATATCTTGTAGATACTGTAGAGAGACAGTGATAGGAGAATTGGGTCCTTGTCCATATAAAACTCCTTGCATTGGTGATTTAAAAAGAATTATGAATGAAAATGATTTGAATGCTTTCTATGGATGTCAGCCTCTCTTGTGATAATTGTATTTAATCTGAACTTGTAGTATACTCCAAATCCTAAAAGGATATTAAAACTACTGGATTTGCAGATAAAATAATTAAACTTAAGCGTACTTAAAACAGAGTGGACTTTTGAATGACTCCTGAAGCATGGAGAAGTACACTTATTTTGATGTGATGACTAACATACTAAAGTAAATATAAAGTACTTGAACATGTTTTTTTTCTCGTTGCGGGCATTTTAAATTATATTAAATAGAAAATGTTGATATATTAAATGTATTAAATTACAGCTTGACATGACATACAAGTTTCATCAGAATGACGTTGTATTTTAGTTTACCATGATGCTTTTTCAGCAGTACACTTTAACCATATTTGAAAGACTTAATAAAATAACACGATGCACTTACTACTCATGCCAGTCAAAAAGCAATCAAAAAATGTAATTGTGTTCAATATAAATGTAAACTATAATACATTTAATCATATATTTGATTACGATTAACATGCAGTTAAGTGTCTGAAATCATTACATAAAGTTTAATGCAAATATTTAATGTGAGGAAATAGTTTACACTAAAATTGAAATTTTGTCATGTCGTTACACGTCCTTTACTCACCTTTATCAAAAAAATAAGAACAAATTCTGACACTAGACATTGTTCATTTTTGATTGAGTTCACTGATCCCATTCTCAAGTTCAAATCACTGTCCCGTCCACATTTCTCCTTTTATGGTCCTCAGAAGAAAGGAAGGTTTGGAATGACTGGAGGGTGAGTGGGTAAATTATGCCAAAAACTTTAGTTTTAGGGCGACTTATACTTAACTATTCCTTAGTCTCTGATTTGTGATCTGAGAGGACAAGGTTGGCGGTCATTACAGATTCACGACTTCATAATTAGGAATATTAATTGGTTTTTAATGAAGGTAATGAAATCGCCTTCCTCACAGGATCCTAATTCATTCCACGGCGGCCCGCAGTGCTAACAACCTGAGCTGCCTTGCCGTTGTTCCTCTCAGCTTTTAAATTACGCCTTTGCTTGGCAGCCTTTCAGACAAGTCTGTTTTGCTTCCCTCCTTTTAAAGGACCCCTTCATGCAATCAGTTTCTTCACGCTCATTTTCTACGACCATCCCTTTTCTGGTGCGGCCCACTTGTCCGCTCTCGAGAGGCCGTGATGGTGCCTTCAGTTAATCAGCGCTGTGTCTGGGCTGCTCGCTGGTGCAGAATACTGAGAGGATGGTGGCATGTGTCCCGTGTGCTGATATGAGCTCCAGCGCTGGAGAGATACGGAGCGAGCATGCTGCGATGACTATCAGACCTCCTCTTTGGAGCCGAGCTTCGTTTGAAGCTCTGCTTGGCATCCTGAGGTGGATCTGTATTGATCTGGCTTTGTTTGGCTCCATTTGAGAGGCAGGGAAGCGAATGAGGTTTGGCAGAGTAGCAGAGTCTGCCGATCTGATAGACTGTGAGGAAACTGATGAGGTTTGCTAATCGCTGGGGCCAGGACTCTACACCTTCACCATGTTTTATTATCTTACATATTTGGGAACTTTACTTGGAGCCTAGACCAGAGGTCTCCAGTCCCGGCCCTGAAGAGTTGTGCACTAACCCCGATAAAACATACATGACATACAGTACATGAACGTTTGATGTTGGGACAAATTGGAGCTAAACTCTGCAGGACTTCGGCCCCTAAGACTCCTGGCCTAGACCAAGCTGTTATTCAAAGCAACATACCTTGGGCTCTAACTCAGAGAAACTCCATTACAAAATGGATAGCTGTGGATTGTAGGTTAGTATATTTTTAATGCTTTACTTGTCTCAGCAACTGACAACAATATTAAAGCACAGTAAAAAAGTTACTGAATATAAACTGACTGGTTTATACTCTTCAGATACGTGAATACAAAAATTTCCCAAAGGAACCTTCCCGAGGGATTAATAAAGTTCTATCTTATGAGCTTCTGGAACTTCTGTGTGACCTAACTGAACTCCCTTCCAGAAATTAAACATAGAAACACTACAAAAAACAAACAAACATACAAACAAAAAACAGTTTATCAGCACAAAACTGATAGTTCTGGTCTTTGATTCTGATCTTGTCTTTGTTTTATTTTGTGCAACATTGAAATTTTTCCTAAAATAGGTTTGATATTCTGAGACGTTTGCTAGGTTTCCATCTGAAGTTGGAAGAGAATGAAATCATTTCTTTCTGATAAATTGCCATTAAAAGTAGGAGAAGCCACAGAATATATAGTCATTTTCATATATAATATATTACTTGCACCACGGAGCGAGTAGATGAAGCACAATAAATGCATAAATGTGAGTCTGCAGCTTGTGCTGGGTGAGCAAGCAGATGATTTCAGTTTAGAATCAAAGTGACTGCTGTCCAACTAAATTAAATGGCTTTACTTCTATAAAAAAGCAAACAAATATTAGCATTGCTGTGGCATTTTCTATTCAAATGTAATTTGCACGCTTCCTCATGGTGATATTGTGAGACGTTCCTCACTGAGAAATTGTGTCACGTTTGGCATCGCAAGATTTAGTGGCACGTCATTTTGTCACACCCCTATCGATATTTAATTACTCCCATAATATTTGCACAGTTTTACCACACCTGCTTTTTAAAAAGAATTGATGAGAAGAAAGATCTTGGTTGTTCTTTGTTGAACTTTTGTTTAGTGATGCACCTGAAATTTTGGCACACAATAATATTTGCCTAAATTTACAGTTTTGGGCAAAATTGCTTTTGGTGTGCACCAAAGTGCCCAAGTTCAGGGTCGTTTACACGACAACATTGTATTAGAATGTAAAGTTTTCTGTTTGCCGTTTTTGAAATGTGGCAAAACTAAGGACATTTTGAGAAACTACAAATGCTGTAATATGCACGCCAGGCCAGTAGTTGGTGATATTACTGCAATAATAGTATTGTTTTATAAAAAAATTGCACTTTGTAATCAGTGTTCAGATGTTTGTATTTTCAAGCCCCTGAAATGTTGTTGTCATGTAAATAAACAGTCAAATTGCATACATTTATAGTTAAACAGTGTTGTGTAAACAACCACATTTACAAAGTTACAGAAATTTTAGGTTTCTTTTTTTTTCTTCCCGCGTTAAATAAACGCATAAGCTATATTAAAGCTTAATTTAGCAGATTCTGTGAAAGTGTTTTTGTTTGGCGTTCACGGTTATAGCATAACTGGATTTCCTCTCAGTCTTGGGAGAAGCTAAATCCTGGAATACACTACACAATTTTGGACCCGATTTTCCAGTCTGAACAAGTTGACGCTAGTTTAAGAAAGTTAGAGCCAGTCTGCAGATTCCACAGGGTAGAACGGTAAAAATGGCTAGTGTATTATGGTCACAGTTTTTGAGCTTCAGACATTGATTCTGCAGTCGGAGGACTTGCTTTTAACTTGGTTTTTAGTAGTCAGAGGTAACAAGCTACTTTTTCCAACAAGCGATAACATGAATTTTGCTTTATGCCGTATTGTATTTCAAAGCACATTAATGGCTGACGTATTTTTGCAGCAATTTAGCATTTTGTTTTGAAATTAGTATGCCTTCTAGTTTCATTAGTTGTTTTTAGTCTAAATGTAGCTGTTCATACTGTCACACTAATAAAGTTGTTTAGTTCAAGACACAGTTTGTGGGCCACACCGGAAGTCTAATTGACCGTAGGTTCTCTTGGGGATTTGCTAATGGCTCTTTAGAAAACAAAGCTTGCTATTTACGAATAAAAACAGGTCTACGGCTCCCACAGGGGTTTGAGTTTACATGCTTGACAAATTGGACAACGGTTAGCAACTCATTATGTAGCAACTTGCTACAAGCTTAAAGGCGCAGTCATGCGGTGTCAGAATTTGGTGTAATTTATGTTGTTGAACTAAAATGTACAGTCTTCAAGTAACATTAACCACAGACCGTGTTTAACTCCAGAAACACTGTTCTCGAGGGAAACAATAGCTAAAAATGCTAATGAGCTAATTAAGTTTTAGGACTACAATCTGTAGAATGTCTTAGATTTAGTCCTCCATAAATACTGCTAAACATTGTGTTTAAAAATATTGTTTATAGTACAGTATAGCTAGATAACCTGAATTACTGGAAAGCTCAAGCTTAAGTTGTGTTTAATGTAAGGTAAATGAATGCTCTTGATAAAAAAGTTTTTGGCTGTACTTCCTCCAGCGACTTTTCCCTCCTTCTGCTCACGCAGTCCATCATCTGAATGGATCGGTATTCAAATTAGCCTAGCGTATCATTTTTAAAGACAGGTTTATGCCTTTTCATTATAGCCGTGATTGTCATTTCAAATATATGGCTGGAGTAAAATCAACCCCTCCTTTCAGGGATGGCACCTCAAATATACACATCAGAGGTCTCGTTTTTATTATTATGACATGTCTGCACTCTTACTGCCCTCTGCTGATTAATACCTGTCATACAATATTTATGGCTCTTCCTCAAAGACTTCTTTTTGGGAAGACTGCATCTAATTCAGGTCAAAGTGAATATACTGACTCACAAATGCAAAACGGCATCCATAAATGACTATTTGTGTATCGCTTTGATGTTTTGAGATTGTCTGGCAGTTTTTTTTTGACATGCAGACAGAGTTTAGACAGCTATTGAATCCTATTGTTATCTAAAATGTAGATATTTAATATCTCTTTTTTTCAGGTTAAGACACTGCAGCAGCTTATTTATTCAGAGCCATATAACACAATGGTTCTCCCGCAGTATTTAGAGGGTAAATGAAAGTTCTTTAGCCTGCTTTATGGACCGCAAATATGTCAGTGACAGACGCAGGAGGCTAAGTGTGTCGAGGATCACTGAACAAACAATATCAAAGTGGCCGGAGTTCAAGGCAAACTGAGAGCGTTATAAAAACACTGTGCTGTCAAAGATCCAGAATACATCAGCTTTTATGATTGTCCTCTCCTCTAGCTCAAGCGATAATGCTGTCCTACAAGGCTGATGCTAATAAACATCAGCACATTACTGCAGCTTCCAGGGCCGAATGACCAAAGTGGCTGTTGATGGGGCTGCCAGATCTGAATCTGTTTGCTCTTGCAGTGCCAATACAAGTCATTACCACAGATTTACTGGCCCTTTAGTGCTTGCTGGTTTTTGTAAGACATAATCATAGATGTCTTTTACAGAGACTGACAATATTTGAATGCTCTGCGGTGAGGTCAATCAATCAATTTCATTAAGGACATTGACTGTACATATGAAGAGTTTGGTTCCAAAGCGTGATAAACGCCATTTAAATGAGTGTCCGGCGGCATTTTTGTTAATACAGCGTACAGCACTATACTAAACGAAATGAGTGTAGCATGGCAAACATGAAGTTGAATATAATGTTGTTCATGTCTGTGTTTATGATGAAGTTGTCTTTTATTGTTGGAATTAATTTTGGGAGCGTTGACTGTGTCCAGTGCCGGTATATACTGTAAGATTAGTATTGAAGTTCAGACTCTGTCATATGTGCATCTACCTACAGTGCTGTGTATTTTCAGCCGTTTCAGTATTAAAAAAAAATACTGGATGATGATTCGATGGATTATTGCATTTTGAAGACAGCAAATCAGTTAAAATCAAAATCTGGATCCTGGATATATGCTTAATAGAAATAACATTGAATGTTTCCCAGTTAATAATTCGGCTGAACAAATTCCAGTTGGGGTGCTGCTATTTTACTTATCTTCTACCAAATTTCACTACCTAGGAGTAAATATTTCACATCTCTTTGATTTTTTTTTATATCAAGATAATTTTCCTAAATTGCTGGCACAAGTTAAATTAGATTTATCTGGTAGAATTCAATCAATCAAAATGAATATTTTACCAAGGTTTCTGTTCCTTTTTCAGACCCTCACAGTTTTTTTGTACCTACGTTTTTTTTTTTTACTGCTAGATGGATCTTATATTTGGCAGGGCAGACCTCCTAGGCTAAACAAGACATATCTTCAGAGACATCAAAAAGATAGAGGTCTAGTAGGAGGTGAACAAATATTAGCTAAATTCATTGTTGGTACAACTCTCTCGCAAGTTAGAAGCACTCCTTGCCTTGTGTGCTCCTTTATCAAAGTTTACCATAAATCCAGTAGTATGCACTTCTCTTAGGCTCTGGAGGCATTTCAGACAGCATTTCAAACTCATTGCTTCTTCTTTTTATGGTCCTATTTACGAGAATCATTTATTTATTCCTTCAACTCTAGACTCATGGGCAAGCAAAGCCTTTCTGATTTATTTATTGATGGAGTTTTTGCAACTTTTTTCAGATCTTTAAGTAAAATGAAGTATGGATCTGAATTGGTGGGAATTCGCTGCCGGTAGAGTCAACTCTTCTTCATCCTGTGCCAAACTCTGATTTTCCATAGAATTCCTTTAACAAACGTCAAACTAAGTAGGCTATTTCTGAGTGTGGCTGCCGCGTGTAATAGGTGTTCTCTGGCTCCTGCTGATCTGCATACACTAGTTTAGTAGTCCTTCTTTGGGGTGGTTGTGGGTTAGGATTCACTGAGAGTTGTGACTGTTCATGTTTGTGTCCACACCTAGTAGCTGTTGATAGAAAAAGCAATGTATAGGTTTATTGATATTGCTCATTATATTTTTTATATTCCAAAAAAAAAAGAGTTGGTTCTTCTGTGCATTTTGCATGGTTAGAAAGTTTGAAGGGTTGACATATTGCATACATTAAATGACTGAAATGTGTGTATCTAAATATTTTACATTGTACCAGTGATAAAACTGCTTAATTGAGATTTTCATCAAAAGTGATCTCCTTTTTTTGAAAACAAGGCTTGATTTTGAAAAAAAAGATGATTACACATTAAAAAATATTTACTGTATGTTTGGGAGTTTTGATATTTGGCTTGTTTTGGCATATTTTTGATTGGCTTGTGGACTGGTTTTGTTACACTGACCTGGCAACCCAGTAGTGTTTGTAATTTTAACATGAAACCAATAAAAAGCAGTCAAATTAGCACTAGAGACCCATGGGGACCATTACAGTTTACATTTGAACCCATTTAATCCCCATTTTAACCATTACAAATTCTGTGAGGGATTCTGTGAGTTTTTTAACTAATTAACTATTTAATTTAAAGTCTTCTGAGCATTTCCTGTGAGGAGTGCTATATTGTGGCATGTGTTCACCCTGTAGAGTGTTTTAATTCAGCATGTACCCACCTATGTAGGTGTCTCATTTGATTTTACAGCAAAGCCTGACCAACCCTAATGGAAATGTCAGCACCGTTGCCAGTGTTGTAATGGATTTTAGCATCTCTATCAGGTCTCTTAACTAGCAAACCTCCCGTGGTGCCTTTGAAGTAAGTCGAATCACAAAACCTTGAGATATCCAGTAATAAGTTCTCGTTGTAGCAAACTACAGACTCAGATTGGCCATCTTGTAAATGCCCTTGCCACTTTGCGCATCAGGTGGTCCACGAATGATCCTTGGGCAGCTTTCCAAGCCGGGTCTGAAACGTAGACTGCAATAGATCTAAGAGAACTTGCAACTTTTTGTTCAGTTTCTTCTTGTTGCAGAGGTGACACAAAACAAGAGACAATTCCACCTTGAGCATGTGGCCATGTGATGTGTGAAGCTCAACGCAGCCCAGGTTTTTCTCTCTGTGAAAGCGATATGCTTGAGTCCCGGTGGATAGGAGCAATCAGGATGTTGCAGGAACAAGGGAGTGCTCCAGAGAGAACCTGATCAAAGCGGCTTCTCCTTCCCCGCCGCCGTCTTGTTGACTCGCGATGACACAAGCACAGACTGATGAATATTTGATCCCATCCGGGGTTGCACTTGACACAACTAGCGCAAACCCAAAGAGCAGCAGCACAACAATTTGGAACAGCGTGTGAAAATATCTGCTCGCGTCTGGCGCCCACCATATTATTATTTTTTTCTTTGTTAAAGGAGGACACAGCGAGGGGAATACAAAAATGTCCTATTTGTTTATTGATGGTGTGTGCACCATATTCAGACTTTACAAAGGGAGATAGCTCTATTTTAGAGCCACAGCGTTGTATGCTAACAATGCTGCATTAGTAAAACATGCAAGCAGTTGTGGCCTTATTCCTTAGGAAATGCAGAATGAAGTGCTGTTCTTTTTTTTTTGTCTTTGTAGTGTTGTGCATGTGCTATGAAAAATAGCTTCTGCGTGTGGAGGCGACACAGTTTTGAATCCAAATCATGTTTTATCTTGTGAGCCCTGCACATTTTATGCAGAAAAAATAAATGTACTGCTGTGGACATGAATTTGTAATTATTACTAGTACGAATCAAATAACTAAATTAAACTTAGGGAATTATTTGGTACAGTATGGCCACAATTTGACAAATTAGTACAACATGGAAACAATTAAGCCAAACAAAGAACTGAATCAGAACATCATGGCAGCAATTTACTAAAACGAGGGAAAGTATCAGTACAATTTCATAACGATTTACTAATATGAGGGAACGAATCAGTAAAACATGCCAACGGCTTACTAATATGAGATAACAAATCAACACGACGTGGCTATGTTTTACTAAAACAGGGAAATGAATCAGTACAATAAAGACTAGCCTATGATTTACTAAGTAGAACTTTACTGAAATGAGGAAATGAATCAGCACCAGGTGGCCGTGATTTACAAAAACGCGGGAATGAATCAGTACAACATGTCCGTACAACAAAAACTACCTATTACTGGAACGAATCTGTATAATGTGGCCACACAATTTCAAAACAAGGGACTGAACCAGTGCGACATGGCCATTTACTAACATGAGAAAACAAGCCACATTACTAAAACTGGTAAATTAATCAATATGATAAAGACTACAATTTGTCAAAACGAGGGAACGAATCACAGAACTTATTTTAGAACAGTACAGTCACATTTTACTAAAATGAGGGAATGAATCAGTACAACATGGCCACAATTTTATACATGACAAAACAAATTAATACGACATGGACATGGAAATCAACCAGTAGAAAAAAAACGAACATTTACTAAAATGAGGGAACATATCATTATAATGTGGCCACAATTTAGTGAAATGGGCGAATGATTTAGTACAATTTAAAAACGAGGGAATAAAGCAGTTCAACATGGCCACGATTTGCTAAAATGTGGTAACAAATCTGTAACATATGGCCATAATATATTAAATTGAGGAAATTAATCAGTTCAAAGTGAACACAATTTCAAAAAACAAGTGAACAAATCAGTACAATGTGGTCAACACATGTGAATCAGCACAACATAATTACAGTATGTGTGTTAATCACAACTTGATTAAAAATAAAGTTAGTTTAAACTTTAAATTCGTTTCTATTTGTCAATGACAAAGTTGAATTGTTCAAGAGAAATAGTTTTGGCTAGTATATTGAGAAGTTTTAATTCACTGTGTTTACTAGGGTCGGGCAAAACCTACTATGACTGGTTTGATTTTTACAAGGAGAACATGACACCATTTTCACAATTTTATTCGCATTGAGGTGTTTTCACACATCATTTCCTTATATAACATCCCAAAATGTGTCAAGATAACAATACATGGATGGAAAGCCGGCTGCTGTGATCATATATAACTATAACCATTTGCCAGTGATTTGCACAGTACCGCAATTTTCTAGAAGACAATAGCCCTTCAATGGACCTCTATCACTCTCAAATACTAGCGCTCATTTCAGTGTCTCAGCAGTGCAGGGTTACTGCCTCCAGTGATCTATATCCTCAGGGTGGATCAGACTAATTTAATTCCCCCATACTGTTCCCATGAGGAAGCTTTCAGCTCCAGACCAATAAAGCGTGGGTACAAGAGTTCAGAGGTAATGTCTGCTAGAATGGACAGAGCTGTTAAAAAGCAAGTACAAATGCTTTCACATCTCTAGCTGTAAGTATGAGCAACAGTGATAGACACTCGCTTTAACTCGCACTCGTTACGTTTTTGCACTCGTTTATTTGACACAAATATTTTGAAGTGCATTAATGTGCATAACAGTATCTACAGTAAACAAACGTCACATTCTAAACAATGCAGTGTTTGTGTTTGAAAAAATCACTCTAGAAATATATATTTGGAAAAGTCACACCACATGACAGTTGATTGACTTGTTATAAAACAGCTTATGTATATATATTATATGTTTTATTTATTTATTCATTTTCTCATTATTCATACACTTTTTTTGTGATGAATTATGGATGTGCATATGTGTGCAATTTTCTATTATTATCAGTTTTTGAATCAGTTGTGCTGCTTCATATTTCTGTGATGCATTTTTATCCAAATTTACCCCAAGTTACTTTTATTCAATTGAATTAAAGTTTACTTTAATTGAATGCATTTTAGTTTAGTTCTAGTCATTGTCATTTTAATTTAGTTAAATTTGATTAACTGTACTAAAATAACTTAAACACATTAAATAAAAATAAACTAATATAACAATTATAAAAA
>JAUMHI010000068.1:10225067-10239476 GCA_032359435.1 Enteromius unitaeniatus
TCAGCGCGACCCTAGAGACGTGGCAGGAGAAAGTGTAACGTCTCCGTTCCCTCCTTCAGGGAACGTGGGTTACGTTCGTAATCTAGAGGTTACCCTTTCAGTCGAATCACTTCGACGTTACACATGGAACCCATGGAACAGGCCACACTCTAGGGCTGCGTGTCAGAAATGTTATTTCTGCTGACTGAAGCAGCCCGGCTATGGCAGCGACATATACTTTGAGAGTTGAAGGGGACAGCCTGCGCTCCAGCTTCTCTTGCAGCACAACTGCGATCGTGCATCTCTGTGGGTCCTCACCACGGGAGGAACACCATTCGACGAACAGACCCTGCCTCGTAGAGGGGGCTCGCGCTTGAGCGATGGTATCTACGACAGCGCTGGGAAGGCTGGAGAAGTTGGCCGCGTCCCGTCCAGAAGCCACACTGAGCAGTCAGAGGGGCGGGAAGCACCCCTGAGACAGGCAGCACGGGTCGGTGGTACCCACAATGATTACGGTGGTTAGCCATGACAGTGTTTTTTAAAAGCCTTTTCCAATAGGTTTATACAACCAAGTGTATAAACCTATTGGAACTCTATGTCCAGAGTAGATACGGTGTTCTGTGGGTTGATTATGGTTGTCAAACAATCTTGAAACCATGCAGAATTTATATATGTTAAAAAAATATATAAAAGAATGTTAAATATAGATATTGCACCTGCTAGTTACACTGAGTTTGTCACCACGTAATGTAAAGTGCAAAAATGCATTCTGTGTATATGGCTTCTTGTGTTTGTTTTGTGGTGTACATTTGCCTTGCATAATTGATGGCATATTTATACATGCTTGAAAGCATATAAAGAAATGTGAACTATAATGTATCAATTACAAACAGTTTAACACTTTATCACGATAGATTGCTCAAAAGTTGCAGGTCATTTACTCACCCTCAGGCCATCCAAAATGTACTGTAGGTGACTTTTTCTTCATTAAAACAGTAAAGAGGGTTTTTAGCTGAAACGTTCAAGAGTCATAAAATGCCAGTAACGCTCATTCGTACAAATATATACGAATTAACAACTCGTAAAATCTGTACGATTTAGCAAAAATTGTATACATTTTGTAAATGAATTTTGCGGAATATTGGTTCATTCAAATTGCAGTGATTGTCAGGCATCTGAAAATGAGTTTTGATTGAGTAAGCTGTAGATTTGTGCTGCTTAAGCTGCAAACTGTTTCAGATGCTTCAATCCGATTTAATGAACTGGTTCATATGAACCGGTTCAATAGAACGATTCGTTTATGAACCGGGCATCATTCCATACCTCTTGCATGAGTGTTTGTGTTACAGGTAATAATGTTGTAAATAATGGTCAGTTTCTTGCACAGACTGATCGTTTCACTTCATAAAGTCATCAAGAGCATGGATAGCATGGATTGTTTATCTACTTTATTGCTCTGTTGAAGAAAAAAGGTCAGTTCTTAGATGCCCTGAGAGTAAGTAAATTAAATTAACATTTTTGTATGAAGGGCAGATATGTTTGACTCTGAAGTTAAGGCCTTAGACCTTGCATTCTTATTCAACATTTTTTTCATAATCATTTGTTTCAAAATGCCTCATAGTGTTTGTTTTGTGTACTTGTGTACTTTCTTCGCATCATTGATCAGCCAAAAGCCTGACGTCATGTGATCGATTGTACCCTCTACAAGAGACGCCTTTGTATGGAAATGCATTGCGGATGTGCATTGAGTTAGAAAGATTAGCTACTATTGTGTGTGTGTTTTGTTGGTGTTTCTTGGGAAGTTTAAGTATGTGTGAAGTGTTTGTGTGTGTTTGCAATCAGTGTGTGTAGCACATATCACCCAAGTTGCAGGTTCCTTTCCTGGTAAAGCTTCTGGCTGTTTGGTGCTGATAATGGGGAGTAATTACTGGAGGACTCAAACAAAGAGAGACTCGAGCTCTCTCAGATTATAGTTACCGTATCTTCAGCTTAATTAGACCCATTCATTTCAGCAGTTTACCGTAGAAAAGAGTTGCTAAACGGTGTTTGTGCTGAACAGCCTGCATTCACAATAGTCTTTGAAGAGAACAGTTTCTGGTGTATCATCATCTGCATATCGTTGTATTAATGTAGTGTTGTATTCTGTTTTGTGCATTTATTAGTAGTGCTTGTCGGGTGACTATTACTATTATTACTATTGTATTTCTGCAACTCAGTTTATTTATTTATTTACTTAATGTTATCACTGCTTATTACACGTCTTCGTGGGGTATTTTGATTGGTCAGACACCACATTCCAAGGTTTGTTATTACCAGATGGCGCCATCTTTACTTACTTTTGTTGCATTCAGTAGTGTAATAAGTGGGAGACTGTAGATCCAGCATGTTGTTATATCCCACACTTTACGTCGAGCTACTGATAAACCTGTCAGACTTTATTCTGCGATACAACCTGCTGGATGTACAATATCCCTTACTAATGTACAATTTATTTACTTCTTTATTTCCTATGTTCTCACTGAAAACTGTATTATTTATTTATTTGTTTGTTTGTGTTAAAGCTTTTCGCTTATGTTTCCTTTCAGGCCCTTGATGTGAAGCTAGGATAATTCTTTAAATATTTTATTTACCTATTTTTGTGGAGTGCCACTTCGGTGCATGACTAAAACAGATGATTCTGTGCTTTGCGAGTTAGGTACCCGTCACAGCTAAATCGCTTCCTTTGATAGGTGACTCGTGAAGGTTTCCAAAACCCTCGAGCAAGCGGATTAGATGAATTCTGCTCATCACAGTGAATGGCGGTGTGCTGGAGTTTTCTGCGGCTGGGAGGGGGTTTGGTCTTGTGCTGGAGCTGGAGGCTAATCCCACCGTTGAGCCCTGTCAGTAATAGCTTTCAAAAATACAACAATAAACACTGTAGATTGCTCCCCGCAGACTGTCCTCACATTCTCACGAAGCCGTGTTTATGTTTTAGCACTTGTCTGCTTTCATTCTGTCCTCCTTTGGCGAGTGGCAAAAGGTATTTTATTCTGTTTTTATTGGGTTTGGTCACACAACATGTCACATAAGGGAATTCATGATTGCAGGGGCTCCGATGTATTGCTGCGTTGTAATGATGTTGTGTTTTGAGTTCAGCGAACAAAGTCAAAACAGAACAGTGTTTTAGTCTGAACTATGGTATTTAATGGTTTGCTACAGCTTATGGATTTGAACAAGCATCTTAAGTAGTATATTTTACGCAGAACCTATTTGTGAAAGGCATACAGTAGACTGACATTCAAGGGGGAATATTCTAGAGACCTAACATTTGAGTTTTGGCCTGTTTGAAATTAAGTATAAATCAGCGTAGTATTGTGCCAGTCAAGCTAGAAACTCATCAAAACCTATAAAAGCATTAGAACAATTTGCTAATCATGCCAAAAAAGTCATTGTAACCCATAAAAGCCTGTAAAATAAAAATAAAAACGGTTAAGAACGTTAACGCCTCAGAAACACACAAAAGCAGTATTTGTAATATACTAATTACTGTATGTTAAAAACTCCTCAGAAACACAATGTAATGTGTTAATCATGATAAACTCCTCAGAGACATAAAAACAGTATAGTTATGCTAATTATGCTAAACCCCTCAGAAAACAGTAATATGCTAATCATGATAAAATGCCTCAAAAGACCATATAATCCTGTTCAGAAACGCCATGAAAGCATTATAGTGATGTGCTAATCATATTAGTAATTGATACCTGAGACATTATTGTCGTGATATGTTGTTCGGCTGTAGTGTTGCAGAAATACAGACAGTATCTTAAATGGAGTCAGCTGTCGGTATATGCAAACATATATATATATGGTATATAAAACATATATGGTCGGTATATAAAACAGTATATGCTGGTGAGGTATGTTTTGAAGCTGGGATGCTGGTTAATGGCATCTGGTTAAGACATGGTGTAATGTTATGCTAATGATAATCATGCTAATTGTCCCACAGAAAACCATAAGAACTGCATGAGCTAAATATAAAGCCCTTTAGGGCATAATATCATGAAAAAAAAACGATTAGAACATGAAAACAACAGCAACTACCTGTAGCTAATCATGCCAAACCCCTCAGAAACCACAACTTCATGTAAATATGTTAAACACCAATGTGCTAGTCATGCTGCAGAGCAGAGCACACGTCCCTCAGAGGCGATCAGTTACCACATTGTCTTTCAGGTTTTTGATTTAGATAAGGCTGTAGTTAACTCAGTATCAGGTTCAGTTGAAAAGTAGACAGGAAGTTTCTGGCTTTCGTATCAGCTAACACTCATAACTTATTTCTGTTATCAAGGAATAAGAACATGTGCTTGTAGCTGCTGCTGGAAGATCTCCTCACGCAGCATAGCCCCAGTCACGAGTCATCACTCTTACCTGCGGCCTTTCATTACAAGACTTTATATTTCATTTGTTGTTGTTTATTATGTTGTTATTTAATTCATGTATTTTGTGTGTGAGTTTTGTTTGTTTGTTCCTGCTGTGTTTGTGTTCCATTTTCTGTTTTGTTTGTTTGCTTGTTTCATTTCTGGTTTTTTATTATTTAGTTTTGTGTTTTGTTTATTGTCTGTTTTGTTCACTTTTATTGTTGTTTTGTGTGAAGTTTTGTTTGTAATTTATGTTTGTTTATTGTTTTGTTTGTTGGTTTTTAAGGTTTTTTGTTTTGGTTTGTGTGTGTGCTGATTTGTTTGTTTAGTTCTTGTTTTGTTTGTTTTAGTTTCTGTTTTTTTGTGTTCTGTTTGTTTAGTTTATGTCTTGCTTTTTGTGTTTTGTTGTTATTTTGTGTTTAGGTTCTTTTTATTATTTTTTTGTCTGTCTGTTTTGTTATGTTTTTGCGTTGCTGTTTCTTATGACTTTATACATTTCTAATTGTCTCCCGCTTATAATTAAAACAAAAAAGTAAAGTTAAACAGGTTTAAATTGACATATAAGGAAGAGTAAAAGACAGACTTTTTTTTTTGACTTTTCTTTTGTTTTAAAGGAAACACAAGCAAAAGTTTATAAGCTTATTAGGATCATAACAATGGCAGCAACAGGTGTTACGTTCTTTTGGCTGAATACATTAATAGTGTTTGTCCTGCTGGCGTGAAAAGATGAAGTGAATTGTGCCAAGCGTAAGGAAGCTCCAGAGACGCTTAGTGCTGATGAGCCCAGTGCACAAGGGGAAAATCCTAATTTATGTAGAAACTTTGAAGAAATTAAATCTATGCTGCTCATGAATATTTTAACCGCTCCAAATGAAGCAAGTGCACCCAGGCATCCTGCTTGATAGAAAACAATTCAGAATATGTTTGTCACACAAATGTTTTCTTTAAAGAGCGATCGTGTTTCTGTGATTATTACTGTCAATAGATGACAAATCCTCATTAGCATGTCTCTGGATGCACTGTAAATACAGAGCTGATAGAGGTGTAATACAATCTGTTTCAAATGAATCAATGTGTTTCCTGTCTAACTGTGTGTTTCTATCTCATACAATGTATAATATGTATATATATATATATATATATATATATATATATAGTTAACTCGTATTGAATTTTAATGATTTTTTTACATAGTTTAGATGTTATTTTATGTTAGTTTACTACTACTACTACTATATTAGTATTTCACAGTAATAGTGATTTTTATTATATTTCTGGTTTAGTTTAGTTTTAGTCTTGACTACAGAGACTGTCTCTGCATTTGATAAATAAAGTTTAATACTCGTCATTATTCATTACCATCACTCTATTCTTCTGCTTGATAATGTTCAGTGCTTTGCTACAATCTGTATTGTTAAAAGAGCTCTAGAAATAAAAGTGATTGATTGATTTTAGTATTATTTTGTATAATTTTTATTTCAATGAGCAAACATTAAAGCCAGTTAAAATACTAGCATGTTATGCACACTTACAAGTTTGCGATGACAACGCAAATATTGATTTGTTTATTAAAAGTTTTATCGATGTGTTTTTCTATTAATGCAATTTATGTATATAGCATACATTTTCACAATGCAACCCAGGTGCACTCTTTTGAGGGAATCACTCACCAGGAGTCTTTAGTTTGAACAAACAGCTGATGTCATTTTTCACAGGTGGACTGCTCTCTCTAAGGTCTTTTTTGCTTTCCTTGTCCTGCAGATGATGGGCCGTACTCCAAGGGGAACAAAGACTCGACAGGGCCAGACAACTCCCTTACATCCAGAAGACAAAGCATCCCAGGTACGCTGACTCTCTTTCTATGCTGTCTGTTTGTGCCCACACAAATCCTCCCAGCTCCGCTCCTTCAGCGTCTTTTGATCTGGGGCATCGTGTCTGTCTTTGCCCATTGGGGATGTTTGAGCTCTTTTTGCCACATTGGTTTGGATGGCTGTTTGAGATGGAGAACGCTGGGGGTTTGAGGGTGTTGTTAGTGCTTTATCCAGATTTTTCCTGCGGTTCTGGAGAAGTGTCTGTCTGAGTCATTCTGCTAGCTGGAAGCGCTTGCTGATCCAAGACCTCTTTCTTCTTTAAAACTAATTGGATTAGCTGAGTCAACTCAAAGTGTGACTTTGGAAAAGTTTCAAAATAACGTTGTCTTAAAGCAGAACAAACATTTTGAAAGGTTATCTGACTTGTGTTTTAATTTCATGAAACAGTTTTTTGTAACCTGCTGCAACTTGTTTGGCATCTTCTTCACACAAAACTAATGCTATGTGCATATTTCTATTTTTTTTATAGGTGTGTTTTGAAATGTGTATGTATATATATAATACATTGTATCTATACTCACTTAGTATATAAATGAAGAGTTATGGCATGAAACTCTAGATGGCGCAGTCCGATAAGTCTAACTAAATCTGAGCTAATGACATCATTATCACATGGCACAGCTGATTGGTTTTCACCCGCATCAGTAGCCAATGAGCTCACTGTTCAGTATTCAATTACAAGATTTTTATTTGTTTAAGCAGTGTGGCAGTGCACTTCAGAAACCCTCCACCTTCCCCAGCTCCACCTGTATGCAGTAGATCTGCTAAGAGATGATTCATGTATACGTCATGGGGGTTATTTCATGTCATTTTTCCTAACAGAGATTATGCGTATTCAATAGTTTGGAGAAAGTCATCTCTTACGCTCACCAAAGCTGCATTCATTTACTCAAAAACACAGTTAAAATATTGGGAAATATAAAAACAAAATAACAGCATTTATTTGAACTATAAATATTTTGAAACATTATTAATTTTTGATCAATTTGATGTATCTTTCTTGATTAAAAGTATTAATTATTTTAAGATGTTATCTGCATATATAGCAATTTAAGCTATTTATATAGCATATATATTAACAAGCATACAAGAGTTGCTGTTTTAATAATAATAATAATATAATATAATATTCAGTCATAGAAAATGTTACTAAAACTTACTGTAATTGGCAGATTAAGGCATTTTCAGAGCTAATTTAATGGGAATCATTAAAAGAGCTGATAGTGTGCATTCGGTCCATTACATTTTTACTTGTGGAAACCACTTTAGTTCCAAGCTGTTCACATTTAAACCCACACAGACACCGGCGTGATTAGATTAGACTTGGTGAGATGTCGTGACACAGCTGGATTCCAGAAGAAAGTGTAGCATCACGATTTCTGCTGCATTACTGGTGTGTGATCGATATTTTCTTTCATGTGCCTCTTGCTTTGGGTTTTCTGTTTAAGAATTCATATAATCACAGCATGAAATGAAGATTAGATGCGGTGTAGCATTTTAAAACAATCTTCAGCCTTCGTAATAGAGAGAGTTTGTAAAAATTCTCATCTTTAGTTAGATGGGAGTAAATGCAGCTCATTTGCATTTCCAATATAATATCTGAGACCATCTGAGTGATGGAGGGTGAGTGTCATCATAACATGCTTCTGTCTCTTGTGTGTGTGTGCTGTGTTTCTGGCCTGAAGACCTGCGTGGGGTTACGCTGGTTGAGCTGATTAAGAAGGAAGGAAGCACTTTAGGTCTCACCATCTCGGGTGGAACAGACAAGGACGGCAAACCCCGCGTCTCTAACCTGCGGCCGGGTGGACTGGCGGCTAGGTGAGGACTGGAGCTGGAGTCATCAATTCAACCTCACAAATTCAGAACTGGATCAGCCAATCAGAGAATGACAAAGTGGTCACCTGACCTCTCAGAAAAACACCAATCCATACTGACAGACGCACTTGACATGAAAGAAAAAACTGACCTTAGCAGTCAGGTTACGTATGTTAATGCTTGTGATAGTGCTTATTGGGGCAGTTTCCTGAACAGGGTTTAAGACTAGCCCTAGATTAAAATAAATGTTAAGAGCTGTCTAAACTGGAAATTTTTGTGAGCCATTGAGTTTTGTAGCGAACTTGACATTAGTGACATTTTTGAGTCACTGTGTCAGTAACAAGCCCAAATACTTGATTGGTTAACAGAAATTTTAAAGGCCCAAAATGTAAGTTTTGTCATTAATCACTTACCCCCATGTCGTTCCAAATTCATCAAAAACTTCGTCTTCTGAACACAGATTAAGATAATTTGGAGGAAAACCGTGAGGCTTTTGATGGCCCCATTGACTGCCTAACAATTACCCTGTCAAGATACAAAAAAATATGAGCGGTATCTGCCATGTGTCATCAGTGGTTCAATATAAATAAAAATAACTACTTTATTCAACAATTTGTCTTTTATTTTTATTTTTTACTTACAAAAAGTATTCTTGTCATTTCAAAAAATACAGATTGAACCACTGATGGCAGAAGGACTGTGTTGTAGGGATGTAATGGTATTGTAAATACCGTCACACCGCAATATACATTTTTTCCGATAATACCGTGGTCGCATGACTCAACAATTCCCATCAGCCCAAGCGTGCCCATCATTCTTTGAGGTCTGTTGTTGTTGCTACAGATCAGTGTTGCCAACTTAGCGACTTTTCAGACCCCCTTGGCGACATTTTTCCCTAAAAGCGACAAATCTAGAGACTTCTTGGACAAACCTCAGCGAGTCTCCGGTACTGCCGCGTGAACACGAGTTCTTGTTCTCCTGGCACGTGCACACACCTCTCTCTGAGTCTGTTCTGTTCAGCGAGAGGCTGAGAGGAGCGGGGCTTTCGGTTAAAATAGATATTATGTTGCTTCTAACTCTATTTTACATGCAATAGAGCCAAAATCACAGCATAGCTATTGTCTATATCTTATGTGTACTTGGTTTCATTATTACGAATTATAAATATAATTATATAATTATAAACGATTATAAATAAGGATTTTAATCTAGATTAACATCTTGTAAGGTAGAGCTAGTTTAGAAGGCCTAATAATGGCGTGCATTTCAGTCACTATTTCATATTCAGAAGCAGAAACCATTAAAAATATCAGTGAAAAACATTATATTGAGAATTAGGGTGCATTGAATAACATTATGTGACACAGAGAAGCAAGATTATATGACACACTGACGTAATGAATATGCAAATTGATATATGGCATCATCTAGCAATCCAAAGTGGGTTTTAAATTGGATGTGTGGAAGGTTTCATAATTTTTTGTTATTAAAAGTTCCTGTTTCAAAGTTTACAGATAGATGCCTAATGTGTGCGCCATTGATATGTTCGTTACTTGGCAGTAAAAGCTTTTACAGGTTTTGAAAGACATGAGGGTGAGCAATTACTGATTTTCTGTGGGGTGGGGTTAGCTAACTTGGCCAACAACTTTCTGATTGTTAGTCTGCAATTACATTAGCTGACCTGATGAGAAAACTGACCGTAGACTAATGCAGTAACGTAATGTTACATTCTTAACACTCGTGTTTAACAGGGTAGCTAGATACCTAGATAAAACATAACAATAATTCACCGTAGAAACAGCTCATTTATGCAACACATTCTGTTACATTATGACATTTGGGAATGCAACAGTGCATATAACTACTGTTCGTAGATACTTCGAAATCTGATAAACTGTCATTACATTTCTTTTTTCTCATACTTACTTTTGCTAATTTCTGTGATGTGAAAGTTTTTCCATCTTCAGTTGCTTCTTCTTTCTTTGTGGCTGGTATGAGGATGTTATGGAGCGCATCTGGGCTGATGACATATTTTTGTCAGGCATCATTGTGCTAGCTCATGTACGCCCAGAGGACAAAAGGGAATGAATAGCATTCATTTGTCTAATTAGCATCTAAATGAGCATATTTATACTCCCAGTGGGATGTTCAACAACAGATAAGGAGTTCTCACTTTGCATTTACTTTCCATTCAAAATATAATAATGTTTTCTATGTTTTTGACCATTCACGAAAATCTTCTCTGGACCTTTGTACGTTATCTTATTAATTTCTCTACACAAAATGCTGAATCCTAACAAAGCTAAGTTTGTTAAACCCTGGAAAAGCCAACTTTTATATTGTTCAATGGAAAACAGTGTGCCAGATATTAGCTAAACTGTTTAATTACTCTAATTTCAGTAATTACATGATTGAGTTACATTCCATTGTGTCTCAGGAGCGATCAGCTCAATGTGGGCGACTACATCAAGTCAGTCAATGGCATCAACCTGACCAAGCTGCGTCACGATGAGATCATCAGTCTGCTAAAAAACGTAGGCGAGCGCGTCGTACTGGAAGTGGAGTATGAACTGCCTTCACCCGGTAGGAAGTTGAGTATTCTGACTTTTCCTGTCTTGTGGCATGTTCCTGTCAATGTAACCCCTGGTCTGAGCCAAAGTCAGACCTCATGAGTGAATATCATGGTGAAAATGTCTTTGCCTCAGTAAGTCCACTTCAGTTTGTGTATATATAATTACAGACGGATGGAAAATGCATGGCTGCATGCCGTAAGCTGATGTGTATCATTTTTAGATGTTAAAATACTTTCTCTTAATTTCAACAGACACATCTATAAGTAAGCCAGTCGGTTGTTATTTAAGTATTACTTTTGGTGGACATAAAAAACTTCACCAAAAAAGAATTTACCAGCATACGATCTTTAAAAGTCAAGCAATAGTTTTGAAGAATGCAATACGACAGTATCAGCGATAGACTGATATTTTGCCCAGTGATGCTGTTTACCCACTATGGGGTGTGTAACTATGTTTGCAATTCTAATTTAACTCTATTTGTATTAATGGATAGCTAATCATACTTGTTTTCCAAAACAACAGTGTCTTGTGAAAATGTTTGTGAATGTTAATTGGAACACCACATCTTAAGCTTGAGAATTACAAGAACAACTTTGTGAATGTTTCAACTGTTGAACTATGTAGGTAACGACAACATTTGCGACTATAGTTGGCAAATAATGACAACAAAAACTAACTAAAGCTAACCATACAAGTTTTGATTTAGTACTTTGAAAATAGTGTTAGTGTTAGTGACTGTAGTTAGCTAATTCTAACCACATGCTGAGGGCTGTAGGTCCAGTTACACAAATTTACAATGCCCAGTAGTTCCAACCACACAGTTTTGTGATGCTGTTGATGGAACTATGATTTTGGAAAATATGGAAACGATATGGATAATGAGTTCACTAACAGTGCTTTTGGAAAATACACCCCACTGACTCATTGGCAAATGTTTGGTCAGTTGGAGATTGTTGTCTGTTCACCCTCTGGCAATCAAAGCGTGTGTGAAATCATCCAAAATTGTAAACCTTGTAAACAAATATTAAGCGTTTGTGTTTGCTTTTGAATGTATTTTGCAAAATGTGTGGAAGATTTTCCTAATATTTCCAGTTCACATTGGCACTGACCAGCTAAAAAGAAAATAAAAATCATTGACCTCTAGTTAATATATCATGCCTGAAATTTGCACACTCTGATCATAATGGATCGAGGTGAATGTCTCTCATTGGCTCGGTTTGACATGTGTTGTGATATATTGCAATCGTTAGCCAGTCTATCTTGTGCATGGCAGATAAATTGTCTGGTTTATAAGCTCAGTGTTTCTGGCTGACCTTCTGCTGAACGTCAGTTTGCATCTGGGTTTATTTATCTGATTGTCCACCAGAGCTGGCCATTCGCCCAGTAAAAGGTGCTGATTTAGAGATGCTATTGCCTCTCTCCTGTCTCTGTTGTCCCTCTTAGCGCCAGACAGTACCTCAGGTGTTATTTCCAAGACAATCGAGATCTGTTTGCAGAAAGAGGGCAACAGTTTTGGCTTTGTTATGCGAGGTGAGTTTGGGTTTGTTGCCACTCATTTTTTATTTTATTGATCTATTTTATTTGTTTTTGCAGTATTCCTAAAATCAAATGGATGTCGGTTTAACTACAGCTTTTTAAATACGTGTTATAATACAGGTGGATCCCATGAGGACTGGCACAGATCTCGTCCTTTGGTGGTAACACACGTCCGACCTGGTGGTCCTGCTGACAGGTAATGCAGAACTCAAATTCAATCATTTACTGATGCCATTTTCTACAATGACTTGATAAAATGTGATTTCAAAATGGCCACCATCACGAGTGGCCACGAGGGTCTAATACTGTCTAGAATAAAGTTGCCAAATAACCTATGTTAGCTTAGTAGGCTAATTGATTAGCATGGAACATATAGCTTCATTTTGTTGGTGATCAACTTTTTAGGTAAATTCTGATTTTAACTAAAGACTCAGTTCTTGTTGTAGTCATCTTTCATGTACGGAGCATCAAGAACACACAATCTGCATTTGATCCAAATCCAGAAACTGGGCCAGAGATTTCCCTCAGCTGAGATAGCTAGCTATTATACTTAGTTTTAGGATTCTCTGTGCCTCTCTTATCAACCACTTTCCCCTACTTATATCAGCATTACACAACCTGCCAAAAGAGAAAAATAACTAAACATATTTGTCTGGAGAGAGAACATCTTCAGTAAAACCTCTTTGATATTAGAGACAGAGGCTGCCTTGATTGATGGGTGGAAATTGTATAGACAGACGTTTCATGAAGGAAATATAGTGCAAGTCCTCTTACATGCAGCATTAATCATTAGTGTGGAATATCAAGAGTATTTTAAGGACGTTAACTACCTAGGAAGAATATTTAGGCATCAATCGCACTTCCTGACAAAATACCAAAAATTCATCCAGTATGATTGATGAAGTGAGACCATTAGGAGCTAAATGCTTTTACTACTTTAAATATATTAATTCAAAATGAATTAAAAATGTATTTTATTCCTATGATAGAAAAGCAACATTTTAGGAACTGTTTATTATCACTGTAGAAAACAGCTGGTCTGTTTAGTATTTTTATTGAATAGAAAATTCCATCTTTACTGTCACTTCTGATTCATTTAAAGAATCATTTCTGAATGAAAGCATTCATTTAATAACTCAAACTGACCCCAAACTATTGAATTGTAGTCTACGTTACTGTATATATATTTCATTGATAATAAAATAGTACTGTTGCACATGTGTTCTTGTGCAGGGAAGGGACTCTAAAAGCGGGCGATCGGATCTTAAGTGTGGATGGTGTGGTTTTACACAGTGCCACTCTGAGCGATGCTCTTACAGTACTGACTCAGTGTGGCCAGGAGGCTCTGTTCCAGATCGAGTACGACGTCTCCATCATGGGTGAGTTACCTAATATGTTGACAGAATGAAAATTCCCATTTGTTCCCATTCTGGGTCGGTTGGTATCTGCATGTTTATTCTTTTATAAAACAGCCCTTAGTTATTTTTTTACATGTATTTATTTTTATTATGAAAGTGTGTGTGAAAGTAAAATTTTATTACCATGTTATTACTATGCTATCACTGCATTTAACCTTTTTTATTACATACAAAATGAGAAATTATTTAACTACACATGAACCACACAAGCACAGACAAAATATATAATTGTATGTATTTTTAAGAACATACTGTATATAACCAGTGTTAATTCTAGTTTACACCTATTAGTTATTTATTAACATGTATATTACTAGAACATTAGCCATACTACATCCCTAACCCTACCCAATACCTAAACCTAACATCTACCGCATTAACTATTAATAAGCAGTAAATTAAGAATTTATTTAAATGTCGTAGTTAGTAGTTAACAAGTGTTACCTAAATTTCTTATCTTTTCTGGGTCAAAATAGACCCAAATATATGAGGGGTACTTAAATTACTGCATTTATAGAGGGCTTGTCCATTTGTAGAAATTCTCCAGTGTTCTGTTTAAAGGGGTCATATGATATGATTTCAAATGTTCTGTTCTCTTTAGAGTGTTACAAGCTCAAGAAGATCTGTTTCAAAGACTAAAGTCTCAAAACCAAAGAGATATTCTTTTTAAAATTATGTCTTGTCCACGCTCCTTAACAACTCATTTTAAACACGCCCCAATTTTCTCAAAGTCAAAAAGTGGGTTTATTCTCAAACTCCACCCAAATGTTTCCAGAAAGAAAGAAGGCGGAGCTATTATTGTGTCTGTAGTGTT
>JAUMHI010000068.1:10241853-10263532 GCA_032359435.1 Enteromius unitaeniatus
CAAATAACTCCAAATAAATGTTAAGTCACTGCATTAGTAGGAAGAAAAGTCCAAAGTGCCCAACCAAAGGGAACGCTAATCACTATAATGGTAAGTAAAAAAAAGAAAGTTTATATTCAAAGATAATCTTATGTGGCATATGTGATGTTCAGTTATATTAAAAATTCAACATTGAAGATGACTTTGTTAAACAAGTGAATTAAGCTAGTGAAATATAATAGCCATGGAGGGATTTTTTCTTTGTGAAAATGGCCTATTTTTTAAGGTTCAAATCATGATTTTGAGCTCACAACACTTGAAAGCTTAAGTTTATGCAATTTGATGGCAAGTCAGTTAAATGAACTCATATATTTAAGTAATGGGACCAAAATGCAAAATTTTGAGTATTGTTTAGTCAACATTACTTGATTGTTTAAGTAAAGACAACATTAGGGTTTACAGTGATGTCATTCAAAATCGTACGAGTGAGGTTATACTAATTATTTAGCCACCTTGTAAAAGTATGAATTGGTCGTGAGATAGTGTTGACCAAAACTGCATATTTTCATGGAAAACTGCAGTTTCAACAAACAGTTTCGACAAAACAAAGGTTTTGTCATTTTGTAAAATGACTTTGTATGTTAAACTGTTTATAGTTTATATATCAAAACCTTTTTACACACACACACACACACACACACCACACAAGTTAATAAATGTTTTTCTTTTCACATAAATAGTTTTTACCAAACCATATCTAAATTGTTCACAGAGCTAATATTGCATAATTGCTTTTAAAATATCCAACACAAATTGTTCATAAAACCATTGTTACATTGGATTTTATTTCTCTAAGGTAATTTTTTTGTGCAACAGTATTTTTTATGATGTAAACTGTTACTCGATTCCTCTGCAAATTATTTTTTTAATTTATTTATTTTTTAAACTTGTACATTCAATTGGTTGTGAAAGTATTCTTGCACAGATTTTTCTACCTTAATTGTTCACAAAACCATTTGTAAATAAACAAAAAACTAAAATCCCACAGAAATATGTCATTTTAATCTGTTGTAGTTATTAAGATGCATGTTTTGTTTTTTTTCAGTTTTTGTGATTATGCATTATATATTTTTGTTTCTATTACATTTTAAATACCACTTTTTTTCCCCATACATTTCACACATTTCTGAGGGAAATAGAGCATTCAGATTAATTATTCGGGAAATGTGAGTGAGTTTTGATGTTGTTTTTAACATGTCCCACATTCATGACAGTTCTAGCAGTTCTCTGTTTGCGTCTCAGGTCCGGAGCGTTACACGTGGGTGATCATATCCTGTCTATAGACGGCACCAGCACTGAGCACTGCTCCGTCCTGGAGGCCACGCAGCTGCTGGCCAGCACCGCTGATCTGACCAAACTAGAGATCCTCCCCGCACACCAAACACGCCTGCCCGGGAAACCCCAGGACACTGGTGAGAGATGCCAACACGGGAAGACTGCTGCACTTTTCCAGACATGGATTAGGCTTAATCTGAGATCTCTTCAACAGATGGCTGAAGCTGAACTGTGTCTGGAAAACTGTCTGTAATTTATTTTTTATTTTTTTATATACAAGGGTCATACAACTGTCCTGGTCCTAAAGTGTGCTAAAGTACAATTTGACATAACATGAACCAGTCTTAATTTTATTTTGAATAATTTGTTTTCACGGATGGAAATGTGACAAAAAATTATAACAAACTAAAACTCGTTTTACAACTACTTTATGAAAATCTATTGACATTTTTGGCAACGAATAAAAACGAGAGGAAAATTGTTAGGGAGGTATGATTTGGGAAGTGATTACAAATGAATATCTTCTTTGTAGTTAGGAGGTTTACTTATGAACCGGCGAGACATAAGCTAACATGCACTAGCTGCACGTTTCATAAAACGTTAAAAAATTGGCAGTTTGTGGGAGTAAGAGAAGAGAATATGAATAAATTTGATGACTCAGTTCTGTGTTTTCTGAGCACAGACACCACACGAGTAATGTTACTCTTTCGTGTCCTACAGTATGAATGAAAATATATCAGTACATTACACCCATGTATATAGCAGCCTGATTCTGTTAATCAAGCAGCTCACTGCTCTTAAATTAATTATATTAGTAGCCCAAAAGAATAATCTAAATTCATTTATAGAAATGAAAAAATGAAGAATGTGGTAAACACATTGTTATAAAGAATGCATAATGAGCCTATATAACTATCGGTAACCATTGTCCTTGTTCTTTATGAGAATTTTAATATAAAGGCATGTTGTGTGTCACTGCAGTTAAATCGGTGTCAGTTGTGATATCAAACTTATATAATGAGTTTAGAAATTTTAGAGAAATGCTTAATATAAATGCGTTACACTGTAACTTAACTCATTCGTTTTTAGCTAACTAAATTTATTATAGATGTAGTTGATTAAAACTGGACTAAAACTAAAAACAGTTAAACTAGCTAAAATATGACTAAAACTAAACATTTTAGCCAAATGACTATTAAATTAAAATCTGCTGTCAAAAAGAAGACTTCTATGAACATTTAAGAAACCTGCATCAAAATCATAGCAAACTGTAAAATATGTCATGTGGTGCAACCACCTAATAAACCATAATTCTATTTATCAATTAATAATTAAAAATAAGATAAATGATTGAGATCTTTCTATGATTTGAAGGTATATAAAAAAACCCTAACTGTATAAGTCAATTACGGTGATCGTTCTTGACCATCGTACTGAAGCACAGTACTTTTTGCGAAGGCTATAGCAACATTTGTTTCCATGTTTATTCCAAAGGAGGTCATAATAATCTCTCTCTAATTATAGCAATATAAGCTTCACATGTATCCTCTTCGGATGCACAAATGAGGACGAGAAAACATGGATGGCGAGACTGCTCTGTCATCTCATCTGCTGTCATCTCATATAATTAGCTTCTCGTTCTGCTTGATGTCGCCCCACAAGCTTTAGACCGCAGGACAGATTTAATCATGGAGACCAGCTCACCCTAGAAAACGAACAGACAGAGGCATGGTATCAAACCGAGACGTGGTGGACGCAGACCCAGATTGGTTATTTTCAGCAGCGTTTATATGCAAATGCAGGAGATGAACAGATGTCCGACCGTGCAGACCACATTGCACTAAATTAGTAGCCTGCATGAGCTCTTGGACTGTTTGCAGCAAGAATCTAATCAATAGCTTATTATCATTGAGCGTATAAACATTTTCTATAATTGCATGACTTTATGGATGCACCCGATGATTGGACGACTCCAATTATACAAGATGCTGAAACTTTAGATGGTTGTTTTTAACTTGACTTTGAAGTTGTTACATGTGAGGATACACGTCTGAATTTAGGCCATGTATGATGTAGATGAGTTTGTCATGTCAATACAATGATTTGCAAATAATTGCTAAAAAATAAATAAACAAGTGATGAAATCACAAAAAAGAGAGAGAAAAAAATACGCTTGTTTGAGGTGGTTTTTGAAAGGTTTACGCAAATAATTGGAGATATGCAACACAGTCTCACTAGAAGTTCATATGTATTCGTATGAGGTGGCAAGTTCGTGCTAATTCGTACAAATCGGTAAGACCTTACTCGTGTGATTTTGAATGATTTGTCTAAGCCCCAGTGATGGGTAGGTTCAGGGTTAGGGATAGGTGTAGTTCATTCATACAAATACAAACTGGCAACTCGTAAAGTTTGTACGTGCGAATGAGGTCGTACGAATTTCTATGAATCTATGTAAAATATGTACAAATTGCTGTGAGATCGGACTCGATTCTGTATAATGCTTGTTTTCAAATGTTTTATCTGATTTTCTAATTTTGCGCTCAAGTTAAATTAGTAGCTGTGGATGGAAATCCAGATGCATACTCCATAGTTGCATGACTTCACGGATACACTTATAGAAGCCATTGAAACTTCAGATGGCCGTTTTCACGCTGACTTTGAAGTTCTTGCTATTTTTGGTTCTGCAATCATCCAGAACCCTGGATGCCTATCTATTTCAATCTAGTCCAATTCTTGCCCCACTTCTGCCACCATTATTGTGCTTGTGGCATTAAATTATGTCCACCAAAGCTTTAAACCCGCCAAGATGGCTTCTTGAATTCCATGCATTGCTCACATACATCGCAAACAGTTTATGATGCCATTAGAGACCTGATGCCCAAATATTTGGGCACAGGAACAAACGTTCCTAATGGATACGGACAAGTAAAGTGGTTTAGTTTTTCAGCATCTGAGCTGTCCTGACGAAATATCACATGGCACTATATAGGTCATTCCCTGCCACACTGAGAACTTGAGAGAGGAGGTGGAAGGCTGTAATGATGGAAAAACATATTTGCGAGGGTGAACTTTCCGCTCCGGCAGGACTTCAATCAGGAATTGACACCCACTCACAGAGCCGTGTCAATAATACACATAGAACCTTCACCCAGGAAAATAATGGAGTTTGATATTTTGCCATATGACTCCTACATTTTCGATTCAGAATTTATATATGCTAATGTTGTAGCTGACCTTGTTAGGGAAAGTATGTCTGGTAACTAGCTCATTCGGGGATTGCCATCTCTGAGATCCAGGGATTGAAAGAGACGTAGAAAAGAATATGTGCATTTTAATATATTTGCATATTTGGTAGACACTTTTAGCAGCAATAACATTATATTACACAAGTTTGAAGTTTGCAATCAGATTTGCCCTTGCCATTTATTGTGTGCATTATTACCTAAAAGAAATTAAATTAAATGTGCCAATTTTTTAGAAATGTGATATTTGTATTTACATTGGTTTTATTTGGATTGAAAAAGAAGAAACTTTACAAATGTTAAAGTTTTACGGTTTTGCTGCACCACATTTTAAAGTCTCTTCTTTTACTTCTATATTTTTCAAGAAGGAAAAAATACTGTACACTGAAAAATATCATGCATTGAATCTCCTATTTTTTTAAAGTACATGGTTGAAATTAATTTTCATTTTCATTAATTTTAGCTACATTTAAATACATTTAGGTGACTAATTTTAAACAATTTTATTGAAATAATTTGCAAACATTTACCTTCCGTATTATTTTTTTCAGTGTGTAAGGTTTTGAACAAATGTAACTTGAACTGACTATAGAAATTATGAAAAATAATGTGATATAACCACAATTATGAGATATAACTTCTCAGTTATGAGTAATAAAGAAAAATGAAGCAACAGGTGCAAGATACTTTAGTCACAATGGCATGAAATTAATATACAGTAATAATAAAGTTGCAATTGCATCATTACCATTATGATATATAGTTGCAATAAAGTCTCATTTATGAGAAATAAAGTCACCGTCATAAAATATTATAAGACATAATGTCACAATTATGAGTTTGTCACAGTTACAAGAAATAGTTGTAATTATGGGGAATTAATTCCCAGTTACAAGATACTGTATTCAAATTTACAGTTATAATAATTGCAACTTTAATTCTCTTGTTTAAGACTTGATTTCTCTTAATTGCATAACTGACAATATTTTGGCAAACTTTCATTGCACATATGCACAAGGTATATATATATGTTATTGTAATAATTTTATTAGAATTTCTATAGCTCAAACAATAGAGCATGTATTTTTTTTAATTGTTTTTTATTTTTATAAATAATAAAATAATACTTATACAAGGTTAGTTACTTTTAAGTCATTCCGTGTGGAATACATTAATAGCTTTATGCCACTGACCCATGTTGCACATCCCACTTTGGATGAAACACGGCAAAATCGTAGTCCAGATTTCTGCAATACAGAATTAAACTACATACAATTTATTACCAAATTAGCCCAACCCACTGCTAATAACCTTAGCGTCAGTCACCTGCTGGTTCTCTCCGTGTTTTAGATAAATGACGTGGTCTTAAAAAAGCAGTATTGTAATCTTCTTACTCAAATTAAGCTCCCGTCACATCAGCCTGTGTGGGAGACTTTGGCGTCATCGTTCCTGGTGTTCTCAATTCCTACATCAAGAGACGGAGTTGTGTTTCGTAGAGACATAGCAGACGAGCTTAGCATAAGCCACAAGGAAGAGGGATTTAGCACTCAAACCTTAGAAGATGCTTCATTGGTGCTCAGACGAACAGATAGTAGTATTTAACCTGGCTTGTGAAAATCTGTCTGAAAGTGGCATTTCTTAATGTCTTGTCACATTCTGTGTGGCAAAACATATAAACATAATGCTAATATGTGCAGAAGTTTGAAGGTTTGTTTAGTAATGTACCAAAGATTTAAAAAAGTAGTGAGTAGATTTAAAGCTTCTTATGCTTTTCCAGAGATGGAGGAGGGTAAAGCTAAGCTAAGTTATTGAATGTCATATTATTTAGTTAGTTAGGGCGTTTCGTATTATTAATACCCTGCTGGAAAATCCAAAGTTAGTCAGGATTTTTGGAACATAGCAGCTCTCTTCAAACATCTTTATTATTATCTGTAGATACAAGAAATGAACATGCAGTTGTGAGAAATAACAATTATGTACAAGATCTATAATCAGGATTGTCAGATTCAAAACCTGTAATTACAAGAAATTAAGATGCTATGAAATTTGAGATTGACATTTAAACTGAGAAATAAATGATGAGAGCTACAAGTACCCCAGTCGCAATTACAAGAAATGTAACAGTTACAATTAAAACACGATTACAATGGATCATTTTGGTCAAGTCTGTGGTCTTTTGTTGTGAAGAAGAGTGTATGTGACCCTTTCTATGCAAACCCCCTCAAATAAAAAGTGAAAAGATACTGTAGTTGCAATAATTTACATAATTTCAATAGTCACAATTACTAGATATAAAATGTCAGTTACAGGAAAATAAAAAATAGTTGCAGTTATCACACAGATGAGTCGATAGTAGCTTTTGAGAAACGAAGACACACTTACAAAATATTGTAGTCACAATTACAAGAAATGCCTTCACGGTTATAAAAACGTCTTAAATACAAGTCTCAATTATGAGAATTAAAGATTTTATTATGGCAAATGATGTCAGCTACAAAATCAAGCTGCAGTTATAGCAAATAAAGTCACAGTTGCAAAATAGTCACAAATCAGGAATAAATAAAAATAAAATTTCCAGTTATGAGAGAAAACAAAACATCCAGTTAGGTAAATAAAAGAAATGAGATTGCATTTGTCCTAATTATAGTATTACGCTTGTATCTAATAATGGTGCAGTTCATTGTCATATTAATTATTTCATATTACTTTTTCTATTACTTTTGTCTGATACACAATTTTGACCTTTTGACCTTGCATTGCGAGATCTCTTGATGTCCAGAATCTGCTTCCTGAAGCAAAACCAGTAGTGAGCCACTGCCCTGTAATACATGATTTGTTTCAAGTGTGCTCGTTTATTTCATTAAATGAAGTATTTTAAATTCAGTCTTCTGCTCCTGTCAGACCTACTGCATTATGAGAGCTTGCAGATACTGCAGAACAAATGAGAACAAGCACACACACGCACAGAGGCAATCAATTATACGGCCTGCCTCTAGCAGCAGGACTTCATTAGCCTGTTTGTTGATGAGCTTCCTCATTGTTTTTCATGCACAATCATTTTCCACAGACCAGTATTAGAGATGGATATTATCACTCGACTTCAACAGACCCTCAAGACTCCAAATGATGGATTAATGAGAACAATATAGAGAAAAAGCCACAAAGAGTGTGTGTGTGTGTGCATGAATATTATATTCAAATGTAATTTGGATTTTGTTGTTATTGAAAGTCATGCAATTAATTTTTCAATTTAGTAATTTGTTTTTTGTGTTTAGTGAAAGTTCAGAAAAGTGACCACCCGCACTGCTGGGACCCCTGTGTGAACTACTGCCATTCTCAACATCCTGGTCACTGTAAGACGTCCACATGGACCTCTGCTTCCAGTAACCCATCCAGCTCTCAGGATTACTGCAAATGTAACCATTTTTGAGCTATTGCCATGCTTTATGAAGAAGATTAGTTTTCCATGTTTTCCTAAGCAATTAATATACTATTGTTTGGTCAAATTCTGCAGACATGTTTGGTCATTTAAACAGATTGCGAGCTTTGCATCAACGCAAAAAATGTTCCTCCAAGGTTGATCATGCAAAATATCATGCACAATATGCAGTTTTTATTGTTTTGTTTTTTTTTCGCGACTGGGCATTTCACATGAAGATAAAAAAAGTACCTCACATAGATTTTTAGTTAATTGTTTAAATTGGACTCCGCACATTTGGGAGTTTTGGATGAGGACAAAAATTGATTGTGTTTAAGTTGGTCATGCAAATTCACACAAATATAGCAAACCTTATTTGTAAACAATTTGTAATTTTCACTTTAGGTAAATTTTCCTCACATATTCATTTAAATAGGAGTCCGCACAACTGCGAGTGTGTCATTAAGCAAAAAAAGTTTCCTTCACAGATTTTGTTTGTGTAAAGTTGGTCACGTAAATTTGCATGAAATATCATGGACAATGTCCAGTCATTGCACATTTTGCATAAAGGGCAAAAATCTCCTTGCAGCATTTAATTGTGTTTAAGTTTGGTCACATAAATTAAATTAAAAACCTTAATTACAAGAAACTTGACAAGAAATAAAGTCCTCATCTAACTTCGCAGTTAGTCCATGCAATTAAGAGTTCTGCTTGAGGGTGGGAAAGTTTCTCTCGCAGATTTCTCTTGTGTTCATGCATATTTATTGCACTGGCTAATAGAAAGATGCTTGATTTAAATGTGAATCATTTATAACCTGTGCATCATACATCACAACACTACTGACCTTTTTTTGCTCTGTTATTTCACTAAAAATCCCTTATATGACCCCACTTTTATTCTACGCTTATTTAGCTTTATTTTTAGCCTGGGTTTCCTGCAACAAAAAGCCATTTTTACTGTCAAACTACCATTACCTCGTTAGATGAAGTCATCCATCTTCATTTACATGTAATATATCTTTATGTTGATATGGAATATTGTTCTTAACCCAGACATCCACCTCCCATCGGTTGCCTCCAAATCCAATATAACGTCCACTTAAATAACAAATGCTTAGTGCATAGATCTGCAAAGACTAGCAAGGGACCAATAGAATATGGATCATTAACCTGCAGTGAGTTGCTCAGTCTCTTGGACCATTGCCATCTCTTTGATTTAAATTTTTCTTTTTTAATGCAGCTACACCGCCTGACTTTCTCTCTCCTTTCCTCTGTTCTCCCTAGCGGTAGTCTGCACTAACTTCTCTCCTGGGTCCACTACCACATCAGGCATGACCAGCCAGGGTTCCAGCACGCTGCCCCGGGCCGCTCCTCCCATGAGCCCACGGAACTCCATGCTAAAGAGACGGCAAAGGAAAAAAGAGCACAAAAGCTCCTGTAGGTGACTGGATGGGTTTTCTGTTTTAACATGGCCTAAGAGCATCTTAATGCATTCCATGACATCTCATTAGTGACTGATTTGTAAACCTCTACATGCTGAAAGCAGTTTTTAAATGGCTTCTCCTGAATGACTTTACCTAACAGTAGAGTTAGATGTTAGCTTATTGTTAAGCTAATGGCTAATGCTGTCATGGTGCATTATATGACGTTCCAAGCATACATTTGTGAGGAACCTAAATATTCAGTCTGGTCAAAAATCATTCCAAGTGTTTATAAGCAGAAGTCATTGCTCTATCCCAGAAACAATTCTTCCAGCATCCTTCCACCTCCCGATCTGTTCTCTGTTATTGTCCATCTGTGTGGTCCCACAATGTTGTGTTGAACTTAGAGCTCAAGTTAAGCATTGAGCAAACATGCTAGGTGTTAGCATGTTTGATAAGCCGCCAGCACAGTACTGTAGACACTGTTAATACATAGCACAGACAAATATTGGGTAAATCATCTATTTTTAATTAGGGTTTTTTTATCTATTGCTAGAGGCAGGAAAACTCTGACACCTTTTATTCCTTTTCACACAAATTCACAGAGTTTTGATTATGAAAGCATAATTTTGGCACAATTACTTGAAGAATTTCATGTGACTTCAAAACAACATTAATATGCAGGGGTATTTGAAAACTGGTGCTTTTGAACCTTATCATCACACATATCCAGCTTCATATCTACAGAATGTGTTATCACATAGCTCAGTAGCTCATGGAGTACAGAGATTTAATCCAGTTCAACCCTGTGTAACTACAGTTCAACAAAACCGTTCAAATCTGTGTGAAAGGAAGTTGAAATTCAAAAGTTTTGCATTGGATAACACTATCTCTGTCAAGAGCTTCACTGAAGTTCCCCTCTGAAGCCTCCAGAGGGCACTTCCTGCAGCCTCGGGGATTACATCACATATGCACTCATTTTAGCTGGGTCTTCACTCACTGTACAGTCCTCGGAGAAGGAACACAGAACCTAGTCTGCGCTCAAGATAGCCGTCATTCCTCATTCAGACTTGCATTCATAGCATGCCTCAGCCAGAGTCAGTGCACAAGATGGCTGCCGATCCTAAATCACTGCACAAGATGGCCCCTGTTCCAGAGTCACTGAACAAGATGGCCATCGTTCCCGAGCCTTTGCAGAAGATGGGCACCATTCCCGAGTCACTGCACAAAATGGCTGCCGTTTCTGAACCACTACACAAGATGGATATTAGATGGAGAGTTAAAGGTCAATCCTTAGCTTCCCCGGATGTCTCCCCTCTGTTTCAGGGCATTGGCGGAACTTTAAATGAGGGCACCTCAACCTTTCCCCGATGGAGGGGATTGGTGACCAGTTTGGTGGACCCCCCTATGTTATCTGTAAAGGTGGCAAGAGTTTATAGGGTCCCCTCTGCTCAAGGCTCCATCTCTGAACCCCTAAGTAATTCCATCCATGCAGAAGGTCCCCCTTGGGTTCTGCCAGTAACTGCACAGCTTCCAGAAATGTCGGTTCCTGACGTAGATTCTCTGGAGGTTTCCCTGGTGGCTGCACAACCCCAGGAGGTATCAGTTGTTCCCACAGAATGTGTGGAGGTTCTGCTGGTGATTGCACAGCCAACCAAGGTTACGACTCCACTCGTGAACACTTCTGCCAGTGGCTGCACAAACCCTTAACCTGACTGTGATCACTCTTGCCATTCCCCTGAAACCTGAGCCTTCCCTACTTATGGCCACGGAGGCTGTTGAACTCTCATCCAACCCTGTGCAGGAGGGTGTCTGTCCTGTCTCTGCCGCCTGCTACGCCTTGGTCCACCTACGAGCTCGAAGCAGGTACTGTCTCGGCCACAGAGACCATAACTAACCTTTCTATGCTCCTCATTTTAGTCCTGCCTGTTACACTCTGGGGGGCATCATCGTCTCCTGCTCCGCCCTGAGGGGCATAACCGCCGCCTGATCTGCATCACCGCCTCCTGCTCCACCCTGGAGGGCATCCCTACAGCCCGCTCCACCTAGGTGGGTGTCTCCGCCGTCAGCTCCACCCTGGAGGGTGCCACCGCCATCTAGGCCACCTTCGGTCACAAATATGACCGAAGAGTTCCTCTCCTGTTCCTGGCCTACTCATCTTGCCTTTGCTCCATTGCCTCTCCGAACTCTTTTAGGAGTGTCTGAAATCCACTACTAGGGGAGGGGTTCTGTCCCGAGCTTCACTGGAGTTCCCTTCTGAAGCCTCCAGAGGGCACTTCAGCCCGGACTATGTTCACTGTTTGTCTGTCTCTCAGTTCTCTGTTCAGGATATTTATTATGAACATTTGGCTTCTCCCAGGTGGTTTGTTGTCATGGTTGCATTAATTCCTCCTCCCCTTTTGTCTCATTGTCAGGTGTATTTAAGTAGCTGCTTCTGCTTAGCCGTTGCCGATCATTGTGGTGTTTTTCCCCTCTGTAAGCCTTCTGTGTTCTTGTGTTGGATACTATTGGTTACTGTTACCTTTTAGCTTTTAGCAACAGTCCATGGACATATCAATTCTGAAGCGCTGCAATACATAGCTATATCAATGCAGTGCAGTAATGCGTGTAAAAACAGTATTTTTTATTTTATTTTATTTAATATATACAACATACAAATTTTGTGCATATAGTGCATATAGTTTTCATTCATTCTTTTTGAATTTATTCTGTGATTATTGAGTACTTCTACTTCACTTCATTCCTCCATCTTGGATTTTGTATAGGTTTTTGAAGAAAGTAAAATTTTTAGAAGAATTTGTTTGACTGTTGACTTAATGGATAAAATCCAGTTGTATACATTTTTGATATTTCTGTGGTGGTTTCTCTCTCTGTTTAGCTGTGTCTTTAGCCTCAAGTTCTGTGGGCCCTGGTGGTCAGATCGTCCACACTGAGTCCAGTGAAGTCACTCTGAGAGGAGACCCTCTAAATGGGTTTGGGGTTCAACTGCAAGGTGGAATATTTGCAACGGAGACCCTCTCTGCACCCCCTCTTATCCGCTTCATAGAACCGGACAGCTCAGCTGAAAGGTACGGCCCAAGTTAACTCAGCCATATACACACAACACAGCCATCCATGCTCGCTTATGTACAGATAAACACTAGAAGGTACCATAATGGATTGAAATTCCATTAAAAATGCAAGCAGAACGATATCAGGGTTTTTTTTTTGTATGCCTTATGACATAGTCAGGGTACGCTGAATCACAGAGAGACACTTGAGAATGATCAAGCTGGATGTGATACTACCTCAATATCTGGGTCAACACTCAGCAGGAAACTCACACTCCAAAAAAAAAAAAGAAAAGCCTTTTATCAGCGACGTTTAAGAAAGAGACTTTAATTTTTAATTTAAGGGGTTGAAATGCGTCTTTGTCACACTTTATGTTCTTAAAAGAAGGGAAATGTTTAGGAAGGGTCTCTAATGCAATGCATTCTGCTAGAAAGACAAATGAAGTAAAGAATCTCTTTAACATCTCAAATTTCCTGTACAACCATGAGATTAATTGGAGAGCAGATTTGGGTCTCATGCGTGCATGCCAAAGCCCCTAGTGTCACATCTAAAGCTCTCAAAGTGTACTTTCCAAGATCTCAATACGAACAATATTTCTGGTCAGAATCTTCAGAGACCAAATCGTTTTCTCTGTGCTGTTCACTTTCAATATTTACTGTATATGTCAGCAGTCTCATTTAGGTCATTTTTTATTTGACCAAAGAACTTTAAGATTGTGTAGTTGATGCTATTTTTTGCTAACTATTGGCTTAAACTTTTATGTCAAAGATGGACTATTTGTGTCTCTCTTTTTTTAAAGAGTTTTTGAAGAACTTATGTTGTGTCATGAGACCCTAAACGAACTTTCCATAATCATGTTCAGATTGGTAATTGTGCGTTTCTGTTTGTTTTTGTAGCTCAGTACGTGAGTCGTTCCTGGTGTGAGATTATTGTAGCATGAAGCGAGTGATCTGATGTGTGTTGAGCTGTGTTGTACTGTGGCAGTGTGTGACATTTGTGGTGTTTGGGCTGGAAGTCATTGCATGTCAGGTCAGTTGCTCTCTTTCATACACACGTGGTGTCCCACAGTGACACTGGGCTTGCATATAGAAACCTAAGAAAACAGTACACATACTGTAAATCATGCATTTTTGTTGTTGTGTTTGAGGAAAAAAAAAATGTATATCAGTTTTCAGTCAGACGTTTGACTGCTGTTTTGGCCAGGAACCGCCCATTTAATAGGATAGTTCACAGGATAAACAAAAATTCTGTCGTCATTTATGAATGTTGTAACCAAACAGTCGATGATAGCTTGAATATTATGCAAGGAATAGTATGGAAGTCAATGCTACCAACTGTTTGGTTACTTACATTCTTTAAAATATCTTCTTTTGTGTTCAACAAAAGTAGTGAGTTTATACAGGTGTGAAAATTTGATGACATTTTTCGGTAACACTTTATTTCGATAGTCAACTTTAGACATTCTACTAACAGTAAGTAACTTTGCAACTACGTGTCAACTAGCAGTCATTAGAGTATTAGTAGACTGTCTAATATCTTCTAACACTTTATTTTGATGGCTCCACAACATACTACACACTGACTTGTAAGTATATCAACTTATTCAGCAACAGTCTACTCTGAGAGATAGTAGACGTGTATGCAAATGCAAAATAATGAGAATTAGCTGTTACTTATAGTTAGTAGAAGTGGAAGATTACAAAAAGTGTAAGGGAACATTAAATGAGCATTTTAGTTCTTCTGTCTTGTTTTGATTGGCAGGTGTGGGCTTCTCCAGGTTGGAGACAGAGTCTTGTCCATCAACGGAATTCCTACAGAAGACGGAACGCTGGAAGAGGCCAATCAGCTGCTCCGGGATGCTGCTTTGGCCAATAAGGTCACGTTAGAGATTGAGTTTGATGTAGCAGGTTAGTGAGGGTTTTTTTTTAAACTCACGTTTGAATAGTAAGTAGCAGTGTTGGAGAGACCTTTGACTGTCAGGCTCTGGGATTCTGGGTTAGAGCACAATATTATGTAAGGAGGAGGAGCCAGCAGAACGGGTTTCGATAATATATTGAAGGGTTATGGTTGAATTACAGTCAGTACAGGCATTAGTTTGTGACACAAGAAATACAATAAACAATAATAAATAACAATTATCAAAGTATATACACAATAGTAACATCCATTGGCATATAAAGGCACCGAAGCACACTAAATCTTCAGCAAAACACAATCTAAGGATTATAAGAAAAAGAAAAGGGTGTCTGATTGCATTGTAAACATAATAAACATTCTCCTACTGCTGGCTAAAAATCACAAAACATCAGAACGTGATCGCTATTCGGTATAGACAGCTCGGAATAACATTCACATCCTTAAGGGAAGTTACAATGATTACTATTATAAACAGTATAAACAGTAATGTACATCAATAAGGAAGAAAATTCACATCTCGAGCAGCATCATTAATATAACAGAAATACCGGCTTTGGGCATGTGATTAGAAATAACTCAATACCGACCTTATTAAACACTTAAACATAAACACATAAGCAAAAAGTGGAGGTGTGTTTAAACAAGCTTTTTTAGGAGGGGTTGGACAAGTCGTAACTTTAATAAAGAATATCTCTTTGGTTTTGAAACTTTAATCCTCGTATCTTCAGGATCTTATCTAAGCGCTAACAGCTCAGAACACTCCACAGAGGAAGAACACACGACATCGCATCACATGATTGAATCACAAATTGCTGTGTTTTCCACCAAGAGTTCCTAAGACATGAATCTGTCACTTTATTTGAAGTTTTTGTTAGTATTTAGTATTAAATCAGTTGTAATCGTGTTTTGACTTGATCATAATGTTGGTTTTGTTGTATGGCCAGAATCTGTTGTGCCTAGCAGTGGAACTTTCCATGTGAAGCTGCAGAAGAAACGAGGAGTGGAACTGGGCATCACGATCAGTGGTAAGACCTCGCTGCTCTTGTGCAGTGGCTTATTTTTGACGTCAAGGCTCTGGAGATCTTCTTCGTTTAGTTTCGTCAAAAATACATATTTTTTTCTTAAATGAGGAAGAAAAAGACATATATACTCACACATTACAACTTTGGTTATCTGTCTCACAGTACCCTGCTAATTAATTTGAAACATAAAAATATGTTAATATATAAAGTTATTTACAATTGTATATATTCTATACACACACACATATATATATAGACTTTGTTTCAATAACAAATGTTACTAAAATGAATATAAGAACTAAATAGATACAAATATACAAAACACTGTTGTAACAGTATAACTAGTAATTAAAAGAAAGAACTAGTGTCGTTTAAGTCAAATGTATGCATGTTCACTTTAGGATTGCTCATTTGCATTTATGCTTGTAAAGTCATATCACGTATTGGGAAAAGCTGCAGGATGCAAAAAAATAGCTAAAAAAAATAAAAACATTCAAGCCGTTCCCTCTGAATGTGTTTTGGGGGAGATTTGAAGATCTCTCTCTCTCTCTGGCCTACTTTACCATTCTAGGTTTAGCTTCTGAGACTCGCCAAGTTCAACTTTATATCCCCAAATGCATGGAAAATAAACCCACACAAATGTTTTGACATCCACTCTGGTCATTAAACACATCTGCGTCTGTATGGTGTTGTTTCCAGACCACCCTATACGGGGCGTCCCGTCTCGTGTGCGAGAGTTAGGTTACCCTGATCACCAGAGCTTCCCTTTTCTGAGGAAGTGTTTATGCAGCTCTCTCAGGCTTTCCGTGGGCTTGTTTACTTGAGCTCTTGGGTCTGTCTGGCTTCTTTCCATCATCCTCGTCGCAGCATAAACACTGAGGGACCGTGGGCCATTAAACTTGTATTATACTTGATGTGAATCACGAATCACCACATTCAGCCCATCCATCAGTGAAAAGAGCATGTGTTTAAACGCCAGTCTTATCCATTCTTCTGAATTCTGAACAACAACTGTTAGATTTCTGTCCTTCGTCAGCGGTGCTGAACAGACACAGACCATCAAATGATCAAACAGGTGTTATCTTCATTAACATCTCCATATTTCAGCTATAAACTCGCCTGGAAACAATTATAGGAGACACACTACCACTGGATGCTGTTGTTATTGATTTCTGCAAAATATTCTCTCTGAACATCTAGCTCAGACTCATGCTGGATCCAGATAAGCCTTTTCATTTCTGCCTTGAAAGCGTGTTTAAAGGTGTGTGTGTTATTCTGAGACACTGTACAGGTGATGTGTTCTCCCATCCTTCTACAGCCAGTAAGAAGCCAGGAGAGCCTCTGATCATATCTGACATTAAAAAAGGCAGCATGGCACACCGGTGAGAACTAACACTTTACTGACCCTTTTGACATTTAAATCCCTTTATTTAATTTCATGAATGTAACACACATGTGTATTTTGCGGTATAAAATTGTATTATTTTGTGTTATGCATTAGGTCAATTTTATATACGTGTATATAGGAATAAAACGCCAAATATGTATTTATAATATCCTGTAGGGGGAGACAAACCCCATATCTATTTTACTGTACAACTGGTCGTGTAGCAGTGTACTTTCTCTTTGTGCTTTTTTAAACAGAATCAATATTGTCATAACCAAAAGCATATACGTAAATATTCTAGAATATGCATTTCTATTCTTGTTTTTGTCTCTTAGTATTTAGTTTCCTGTTTGTTGTAAAAGCTCTTTGCGTTGCAGAAACTCAGTTCTCAGAAGTGTTCAGTGTTAGTTTGAGAGACTGAAGCGAGTTTCATGGCTTCTTCCTGCAGAACAGGAACTCTGGAGCCCGGAGACAAGCTGCTGGCCATAGATAACATCCGTCTGGAGAACTGCTCCATGGAGGACGCTGTCCAGATCCTCCAGCAGAGCGAAGACCTGGTCAAACTCAAGATCCGCAAGGATGAGGACAACTCAGGTGTGTTTGTTTCTGTCAATATCGCAGTATTTTCTAATGATTTTCAGGATTTTACATTTAAATAATACAACAAAATACTGTTTCAAATTCAAATAATATAGTACATTATTATAATATAGTCTTAAATAGTATATTTTCTTATTATTATATTATGACTATGAGAAATATGAATCCTTATCATTTTAGACTATTAGTATAAATCCGTTTTTATTTTGTGTTTTACCATGAAGTTATAACAACTTTGCATTCATCATAATTTTTTTAGAATTCAAAATGATAAAGTAAAATCAATATTTTGTTTGAGCCTGATAAGACTTTTCTGTCAAATGATTAATCACATCCAAAATTACATAATATATGCGTGTTTATACTGTGTATATTTATAATGTTTATACAAACACACACATGCTTGTATATATTTAAGAAATTGTTGATGGATTAGATATATTTATATGTAATATAAGAATATAAATATATACATGTAAGCTCTGTATATATGTGTATTTATATATACATAATAAATGTAGACACTACACATATGAAGTAAACAACAACTTTTATTTTGGATGGGATTAATTAACTGATTAAAACTAAATATTATTCTTATTATGTAGGCCTACATTGCATAACATTTATTAATAGGTTTTGTTTAAGTAAAATACTATATTTTATATAATTAGAAATATATTTTATGCTTACATTTGTTCATGCTGATGAATGCTGATTTTAGTTTGCCGTAAACAGCCCTGTTTTGGTTTGAATGGTGTGATTTGTGTAGTTCAGCGTGTGACCGCCAGGTGTCACTGTATTACAGCATATCTACTTCAAAGCCCACCTCCTTCCAGGACCGTATCCATAACAATACATAATGACAGATCCTGTCAATCAAACACTGGCCACACCTACTCATTCTATACGATTACTATATTCCACATTGAGAGAACTACGAAATGACACAAAAGGGAATAACGTAGTGATGTTTTGTTGGCATGACGGACAGATATTTTGTGGTATGAGGTTGAACACAGTCTGTTTCTCTGTTTGTGAGGGTCATGTGTTGATCTGGATGCACTGATGACGTCAGAGGTGTGTTTGTGTGCAGACGAGCAGGAGTCGTCCGGCTCCATCATCTACACGGTGGAGCTGAAGCGCTACGGCGGCCCGCTGGGCATCACCATCTCCGGCACCGAGGAGCCCTTCGACCCCATCATCATCTCAGGCCTGACCAAGAGAGGTCTCGCTGAGAGGTGAGAGCACTCCCACATCATGCCATACCCATCTGTGTCCTCGTAGACACACACAGACGTGGTGGTGCGAGCTCCTTCAGTGATGGTGTGCTTGTGGTCTGTTGTGACAGGACCGGAGCTATTCACGTAGGAGATCGTATCCTGGCCATCAACAGCGTGAGTCTGAAGGGGAAGCCCCTGAGTGAAGCCATACACCTGCTGCAGATGGCAGGAGAGACCGTCACGCTCAAGATCAAGAAACAGACCGACCGTACGCTTCCCACGCAAACTTACTCTGTTACTCAACACTGTAATAGAAATGCCATTATATATAGCTTAGATCATTTATATGCATTTTCTACACAGTAATATGAATAATATTTAATTCCCATTAATAATATAACTAATAATTAATAGGGCAGCTTTGGATCAACAAATGATTGAAGTATTTAATTAATCATCATACTCACAGGTTTATTGCCTTCGGTGGATTGGTCTTCTTAACATCTCATTTACCAACACTTTATTTTAAGGCGTCCTGGTTAAGGAGTAACTATTCATCTAAGCACTAGATATATTAGTTAACTGTCTCAGGGTCACTTTCTTGTAGTTATGCAGAACTAATAGTTATCCACATGTAACGTGCACCGAGTAAAGTCTCCACACAAACCTGTGATTCCTCTGAGCAGCAGATGATAAGAGCAAGGAGAACGACCTGGAGAACGACCTGAGCGATAACGAGGACGAGATGACGGACTCTCAGAAGACCAACAAGCTGTCAGATGTGTACTCCACCACCATCCCCAGCGTGGACTCGGCCATGGAGTCGTGGGACGGCTCGGGGATCGACGGCGCTTACAGCAGCCAAGGTGAGTGGAGTGGAGTGGAGTGGAGTGTCCTCTGGTGGTCTGAGCGCCTCAGTGACCCCTGACCCCGTGCTCCTCCGAAGGTGTGTACGTCCAGCAGGCCGCCGGCATCGCCCTGCACCCTCACGAGTGGAGGAACAGCAAGCAGAGGAACAGCACGCCCCCGCCGGCCCGCCGCAAGAACTACCCCTTCAGTGACGGAGGCTTCAGCGAGGACGACTGGGACAGAGCTGCTGGGTGAGGCTTTAAAAATAATCTCCGATGGAGTTTTTCTTCACGTTTGTTTTGGCCAGAAAACATTTGGACATTTTCTCTTAAGTGGAAGTACTGTGCTACAATGACCAAAACCTCATCACTCGTGGTGACTGAGATAAAAAATATAGAAGTACTACATGAAAAACTTTGCTTTGTTTTCTTGTTGTTTTACTTATTGTTTGCTTTGCTATGCTTTATTTGGTTTGTTTTTTGTTTTGTATTGCTTTTTTACTTTACTGAAATACCAAAACTTTTTTTTTGTAAAATGCTTATTTGTTATTTTCAATTACATTTGATTTTCTTAATTTCTCCTCCATCCTTTTACTCTAATTTGACGTTTATATTTTATTTCATTCTTGACCAAATTTGTCATAATACTTACATAAAAAAAGAAACTAAACTAACAAAAAAACTGTTTTTAAATTTTTCTTAATTTTCATATAAAATTTCTAATTGTTTTCTTAGTGATAGGAGAGAAAAAAATCTACATATATCAATAAAATCTTAAAATAAAAGTCTTCATGACTATGCATCTAGTCACAAAAGTATATAATATAATATATAATATATATTAGGATTTAATTGTGTTTTCCATTCATGCTGAATTAGTCTTATTTTTTTATCATTTTATAATTTACTCAAAATTACTGTATATGTGTGTAAACACTGTTAATTACGCTAATAACTGTTAATAATAACTTAAAAAAAACACATAACAGCATATAAATAACACTAAATGACCACTAATTTAACTTTTTCTTACAGTTTTGCTCTCTAGCTTTCTACAACCTCGCAGTCTTCTTAGCAAGAGGTTTTCAGTGCCCTAGCAAGTAAACCGTGCTTCTGTTTGAATGAGATGTTGGATTATTTCAGTTCAGCAGCAGTGCTGAGGAGACGGCTGTACTGTGTTGATCTGTCACAGATACAGCAGCCAGCCGCACGCCGACGGCCTCATGATGGAGCAGGAGGACAGCTTCTGGTGCCAGGCCCTGGAAGACCTGGAGACCTGCGGCCAGTCCGAGCTCCTGAGAGAGATCGAGGTAAAGACAGGAGCATATGTGTGTTTCTCTGACCGTTCACACTGCCGTGGGATGACCACGAGGACCATTTCAGTTCTCTAAGAGTCTTTTGATGCATAAAACACAATCACAAATTAATAAATGATCATGATTTGGTTTCTCAAGAATTCTCAAGAATTGGAAGTCGTCGTGGTTGGACAAACATCTGTAATTATGAAAGAAAACTGCTGCTTCTATTTGATCCAATAGGATTAGATCAAGTTAAATGACAAAGGCTTAATTACTGTAGTTAAAACAGTAAGATCTAAAACTTTGGATATGATGAATTGAGATGAATCATTTGACAGCACTAATATATATATATAATTATACACATGCCAGAACAATCTAAATCGTTTTAACATTGCACAAAAAAGCTGTTTTAATAGAAATGTGTGTGTTTTGATTAAAGACTATATTGCTATATGAAATCAATATATATAATTTAAATCGAAATGATGTATTATTTATCCTTGAATGTGTTAAAACTAAAATAATAGAAGGCACATTGTTAATGAGTGGAATGCTGTCAGTGGCAGTAAATACGGTCTGCTGAGAGCAGGAGTGTTCAGTGGAAGCACAGCACATCGCTTACATCCTTCCTGTAGTGAGTGGAGAGCTTCACCACAGACAGAGAATGCAAATACACACAAATACACAGCATCAACTCCCTTTTTCACCAAATCACACAAAAGCTCTGCGCCTGATGGCTCATTTCACGGCCGCTTGCTCAAAACAATGAGCTCTGTTCTTACACAAGCAAGCGTGGAGAGTTACCAAAGTATGGGGAAGTGTTTTTATCAGATGTTTGATGACACTGGCCGGCGAGGTCAGCTGGAGTTGACACATTTCTTCATCCATACCTGACTTTCTGTTTCTGTCTCTTTCAGTATTGTGGAGAGTGAAGC
>JAUMHI010000068.1:10263632-10282974 GCA_032359435.1 Enteromius unitaeniatus
CAGCTGGAGTTGACACATTTCTTCATCCATACCTGACTTTCTGTTTCTGTCTCTTTCAGTATTGTGGAGAGTGAAGCTATAATGCTGCGTATACATGTAGCTCATTAATATTACTCAAAACATATAAATACTAATAAATGGAAATGCACCATTATGAAGTAGAGCTGAAATCAAATCAAATATAGAAATAAAAACGTACACTTACACTTGTCTCAGTTTAGTTGCCAAGGCCAAAGGACTGAAAGTAACTATAGAAATAAAATATATTATAAATAAACAGCTAAAACGATGTGTAAATGAAATGACTAAAACTTAACTCAATTATTTTTAGAAATGTGCGTATCTAGTCATATGAAATATTTGGTCAAAGAAACGTTTGGTAAAATGTGTATGGAAAAGAACAGCCAGGACATTCTTCACAGCGTCAGAATAAAGTCAGTCATACTGGTTAGAAACGACACATGTTAAAAGATTACCGGAGTACGTTTGACAAGAAAACGCCATTTCAGTCTTTTACTTAAAAAGATTTTATTTGTAAATTCAATTAAACTTTCAGTTGTTTTTGTCACATGTAGTAGTTTTCATAGTGTTCCATTTATTTCCGTTTCAGTGTATTTTATCACATAAAACTAAATTAAATGTATGTGTATATATATATAAATTCTTTTGTTTAGTTTTGATCTGATCTTGTACATGAATGCTACCAAAATATGTCACAAAAAATGCTTTTCAGTCAAAAAAAAGGGGGTTGCAGTGCTGGGAGGTCCGAGGCGAGATAAGACAGATTCAAAGGGTGCATAACTTTTAATAACTAAAAATAAAACAAACACGAGCAAATCAATAAACACACGGAAGCTCAGATCAATGAGGCTTATCAACCCGTTCCATGAAGAAACACAAAACCTGTGCTAATTAGAAGAAGAAAAGTTGATAAAAAGGACTGAATTTAGTGGTTTTACAAATAATATTTAAAAGACCAGTTATTTTTGTCTGGAAACAAAACTTAAATAAATGATGTTCAGCACAACATAAGGGTTAAGAGAACGGCTGCTGTGTGGTTTCTGAGGGACTTTACAGAAGTAATTGACCTATTTGTTATTCTCCTTACGTTCCCAAAATCACGTATTACTGTAAGAGCAAGCCAGCACAAATCTCAAAGCATGTCCTGAAGACCTGAGGCAGCCTGCAGCCATTTCTGGTGCTCTAACCGTGTTTGGATGAAGCCTAGATCCTATGTGAGTTACTGAATTACAGCTTCCAAGAGTCACAAAAGCCAGAACACACATTTCAGTCGCAGCTCATTGTAAACGAATAAACGAGCTGCAGCTAAAGGTTAAAGGTAAATGAGGATGGCCTTCACGTCCTTTGGTTAATAAGATTTTATTATAGGAACACACAAATGTATCTTTTTTACTTTTATCACACTTGCTGTTACTGTAAATAGAACTTATCTTATTAAAAACAAACAATCAAGCCCTGCTCATTTTTACAAAGTAACATAAAAGTGTGGCATTACTTTCCATAAAAACTAGCGTCATTAGTTTTAGGGAGTAATGGAATCCCTTTAAAAGTAACTTTGTGCAACACTAGTTATAGCAGCCTGGAAAATCCCTCGTTTTAGCACACTGTTCTACTACACAAACATCACGTTTACATCGGAGAGATATCGAAACTCTTCGGCGGTTTTTGAGCGGCTTAATCAGATTTCGATTGATCTACAGCTCAATCAGTTCACTCTGTTTTCAAAAAGAGCGGCGTGTTTCTTTAGGGAGAGGCTCCTGGTTGGAACCCTTTCGTAGGACAGGAGTTCAACGCACTGGGGAACGTTAGCTTGTGCGGGATCAATGTTTGTTTCTCTGTCGTAGGCGTCGATAATGACCGGCAGTGCCCTGAGTTTGGGTGTAGAGGGGGGAAAGGCCCACGGCGACACGGTCAACCAGCCTCACCTCAGCCCGCTGAGAAAAGCCCCGCATCTCCTCAACGAAACCAAGAACAAGAGCACGCTCCGCATGTCCGAGAAGACCTGGGAGTCTCGCAGGATCAAAGAGGAGATCCAGGACATCCTGTCGCCCACACCGTTAGAGCTGCACAAGGTGTAGTAACAGATCTGTGAGAGACACGGGGCTTTAGCATACACTGTTGCTTTTCTGGTATTCTTCTCTGCTCTATGAGTAAGCTCATGCAGAACCAGTAGGTCTGGCGCATCAGTATAACCGCGCTTTATTTCTAAGGACAACTGGTGTATTATTATAAAATCCAGATCCATGATGTGTGAGATGATAAGAAAGTATAATGAACATTTATAATATAATAAACGTTACCTTGTCATAAAGTTTATAGTAATAATATGTAATATTGTGCATAACTAATCACACACACTGAAGTGAGCCCTGAAACACTGTCTACTCCGGAGCAGGTTATCTTCAGAGAGCAAGTTGCTATGGTTACGTATGGAATTGAATGATGAGGTTGTCACATAGCTTTTTTGGCTATATATATATATATATACTTACTTTTTTATTTGCTTTGCTTATTATTATTATTATTTATTCATTTGTTTGTAATGTTGACATGTCCTTGCTTTGATTTGTTTTTTATTTCATTGTTTTTATTGAGTTTAACTTTTTTTTATCTATTCGTTTTCTTTCTTTTGTTTATTTGGTTTTACTTTGCTTAATGTTTTTTGTTTGTTTTGCTATCCGACATGTCAAATTGCTTTAAATATTTGGTTTTAAAGTTGTTTTTCTTAAGTTAATTTTTTATTTATTGATTGATTTCGTATTTTTTTGCTTTTCATTGATTTGCATAATTTTAAAAATATGATTAATTTAGTTGAAAACATGTTGCATCAGATATTAAGAATATAATATTCAGCTCAGAATGTGTTTTTTTCTGGACAACCTGACCAAAATGAATAAATAGATTAAAGTTAAAGTTAAATTTGATGATTTAATGAACAGTTCACAAACAAGTCTTTAGGAATAGATATATTTCCACCTACTGTAAAGACTTGTTTGTGAGCTGTTACTTGAAGCCTTCATCATCTGAACATGTTTATAATAAATTAGCTCATGGTTGAATTGTTGGAATAATTTTGTGTTACACAATTGTAGGTGACTGTGATGAAAGACCCAGAGAGCGATGACTTCGGATTCAGCGTATCGGACGGTTTCTTGGAAAAGGGTGTTTACGTGAACATGATCAGACCTGAAGGTCCAGCGGACCGTGCTGGACTCAAACCATACGACAGGATCCTTCAGGTGCCTCTTCTCAGATCACCTCACGCTGGTTTCTGAGCGTCCCCTCCCTTTCAACAGCTACATGATCTGCCCAGCTGGGTTAAATATAAACTCTGCCTGAGAATAAGGTATGAGAGCGTCAGTAGGCCTTTGACTCTGGGAGGACATGTCGAGTTAAAAAGTGATTTGACTGCATCTTCTGCGTGGTTACACACAGCACTTGTGGTTGAATCTTGAGCGTCCCCCTTCTGCTAATCTGCCACACTTTACTGGTGGGGAAATGATTAAATCTGTGTGAAGATTACACTTGTTTTAACCACAGCTGCAACCATTTAGCATTAGAGCATTAGCTTTAGCTTGCTTGATGGGGTTTGGTTTGGTGTGTTTGTTTTCATATTCAAAAAATTCGGTTCAGATTAAGCCTTTATAAAGTTAACATTAACGTTAGCATAATGAAAACTATTGTATAGATGCATAATGTTGACCAAAGTTGCTAAAAATTCAAGTAAAGAAAATTTAGTCAAACACTGAAACCATGAAGTCAGTATTTTAGAAAAAATAATAAAAAATCATTTTTTTCCCTCATTAAATCCTCATTTATTAATACTGTAGGTACTTTCCCCCCAAAATGTATAAATGTGTTTTCATCTAAAGATAGTCAAAACCAAGAAGTTAAACATACCCTGAGAGTTGCTTTAGCACTTGATGTTTATCTGCTTGCGTTCTTGTTTTGTTTGTACTTTTTTGTCCTAAAGATCACCAGACTCTTGAGTAGCCCGTGCTAATGACATGCCAGTGTCTGTGTTATTTCTATACTATTTATAGGATTTATTCATCTTTTATGTTTGTTTTAGTACTAGTCATTTTGTTATGTGCTGCCTTTTTTATTTCAGTTTAGATTTATTTGTATTTACATTTTTGGTTTTAGCAATTTTGTTCCTTATTTTGATTGAATTACGTAAAATTTATGGTAAAAGCTGTGGTTGCCAGAACTTGCCCATTAAAAAGTACGGTAACAAAATTATAGGTTTTATAGTTTTAAGCAAAATTTACAGTAAAATAGTAGTGTTACGGTAAAAAAAAGTATCTGTTTTATAGCTTTGAAATGCACTGCTAAGCACCAAATGCTTTTAAATTTGATCATATATAGAAGGAGCTCAGTGTCATTCACACAAACACTAAACACCATCATGATGACACTCATTACACTGAAACATGAATTTAACAACATTACATGTATCATACATAACGGATTCTGAAACATAGAGGAAACATAGTTATTTCAAAGGAAATGTGGAAAGGGAATTCTAGGAATGTCAGTCTACAGTCTTTCCCTGTAAATTTGACAGGAACTAACCACTGACTACGTAATTAATCTTAAATCTTTCTACCGAATTGGAAATCTAAATATTTTTTTCGGCAGGTGAACCACGTGCGGACGCGAGATTTCGACTGCTGCCTCGCTGTGCCCCTCATCACAGAGGCCGGAGACAAACTTGAGCTGGTGATTAGCCGAAACCCATTAGCACAGCCGGGTGCCGCCCAGCCCCACGACTGCCATCCACACTTTAACCCTGTAGGCCATTCCCGCGAGCACCAGACCAGCACGCTGGACCTGTGACCACTGGCTAACTCAGACTATGACCGCACCGGACCATCTGTTGCAACGGACTATCAGCAGGAGCCATGATTCACTGGTTTCCTTACAAAACTCACATGAGCTGAAATATCCAGATTATAAGGAGTGATCGTGCAAACTGTACAACAAAAGATCTGAGCCAGTTTTCAGCACAAAGCTTGAAAGGATCTGAGCCAGTGGGGGTTTTTTTATACAGAACAAAGCAAAACAAAACTAAAAATATTGAACTACAAGGCATACGCCATACATGGACTCGACTCATCAAAACTCACTTTCTTTCTTTTCTTTACGCTGGAGCCTATGACATGGGGGAAATATTGATATAATGGCTACAAAATAAGTGGTTTTCATGACTTCTCCCAGTTTTCAGTACTGATTTGTTTCTTTGTTTTAGTAAATTGTTGTCACATATGTTTTCTCATTTTGGTAAATCATGACCTTGCTGTACTGATTCATTCCCTCATTTTAGTAAGTTGTGGCCACATTTACTGATTTGTCCCCCTTTTTTAACGTTAATAAGGAATGAATTGGTATAAAATGACTGCATTCAGCTAAAACATAGAAAAATATGATTTAATTATTTTAATTTAATTCTTTATCATTTAATTTTTGTGGCCAAAATATATAGATTTTTCCCACTTACGTTTTTTGTTCCAGATAAAAACATACTGTATTCAAATGTTTACAAAAAAAACACAAAAAAACTCTGCTTTTGAAGTAGATTGCCATTAGACGTAAACATTGAATGTTTCGTATGTTTCCATTTTCAGTAGCAAGTGTTTTTACTTCCAGAACAAACTACAAACTGGTCTTTCTATTTGTTTTATTCCTGGATGAGTCACTGCAGGAATACCTTCAGGCACACATTGTCCTTTCTCTCAAACACACACACCTACTAAAAACACCACCATTCTTTGTTCCCTAAACATTATCCCTACAAATAAACCTCTGTCTCAGACACAAACATACAAGCAAGCGCTTCAGGCCACGAGTGCCACGGTTACTGGCCGCTGCTCTTTGAGAAGACTTCACAGCCTCTCTGTCAACAACACGTTTCTTATTTATTTAAAGTAACACAAGAAAATTGGGCTAAAATTAATAATCAACATTTTCTGAAGGAAAGTGACTTTTGTCCATATATTTTGACCCTATTTGCTCAAGATACTTCATTGAGACACAAGAACTTGTGATAATGACACGCACACACTTCAAGTGTTGGTTTTTTTGTAGTTAGCAGTACATACGTCCGTTACTTACTCCTTCAAATGGCCACATATACTCTCATGCAGCAATAAAATGGAGGTCTGACATGTCCTGACTTCATTGCCTTCTCTAACAGCTTATCGTAGTAAGTACAGCGGTAGCCATACTGTTTCTCTGCACATACCTCTCTTGATCTTTTAACACCAAACTGCTGCCACAATGTAGCGTTCGCTCCAGTCCCCACAAACGTCTAGGCCTCAAGGGCACGTTCTTTCACCGTAGACTGTCGCCAGGCTGTCATTTGCCCACCACTGGCCAAATATTACAAATGTTTCCGCCACAAGCTATTTCAGACACATCAGTTCAGGAGCGTTTGTAAAGCCGTCACATCGTACTCCAACTGATGTTCAGTACTTGAGAGGCACCCAATTTTTCTGAAGGTCACGTCTCTGTGGACATGTGTAGTCTATTAACCTCCACCAAACATTTATCTAGTGTTGCACAAACGTGAGATTTATGGTCTCCATTGGGCCGTGGTTGAGTTTCTCTTGACAACTGAAAGGGGAACTGAGGACACAGTTATGTGTCGTTTAGATCATGGAATATTCTGCTGCTACGAGAACCGTTTACCCCCACAAAACAATTCTTTTGTGGAACATTTGTGAACAACTGGTTAAAGCGGTTAAAGTAAACTTGCTGAGGGTGTGTCTGAAGCCTTTGTGTGCGTTTATGGGCTTGAGATGTATGGAATCTGATGTCTTTGAAGTTTCACCGTTAGGACGAGGTCTGGGAATCAATCAGCGGTTTATTCTGGGAATCTGTTCCATTCTTATGCAAAGGGAACACTGTGTTCTAAATACTCTAAAAAACAACAGCAGTGTCTTTAATCGGGTTTCTGTTAGCATGCCTACTGACTAGATTTGGGAGTCAAGAAGCGTTTTTATTTCGGCCATTTTTTGCATGGGAACACTGCGTTCTAAATAGTCTAAAAAACAAAAGATTTGTCTTTGGTTGGGTTACGATTCCAATATACATAGTTGAAACAGACCCTACACTGTATTTTTATCCTGGATGAAGAGATGCATCATTTTACTAATCCAACTTATTAACTGAACGAATAGCTCATCCAAATTCTGCCAGAATTGACTTTAATGCAAAGCTATCAAATGTGCTTTTTGCAACTTGGTGGACAAGGCACTTTGATTTTGACATTTTTATGGGATGAAACAGTTCTGTGGATGTTCCAGTTTCCTTACAGACCATCAATGTGAATGCAAAAGCTTCATTTTTAAGAGTGCGAGTCAATAATGAATCATTCTGTGGTAAAGTACTCCTTAAAAACACTAAAAGGTTGCTCACATGGTTTGATGGAAGCAACTGTATATTTGTCTTGGTTCACCTAATAACCATAAGCAATGCTCAGCTCAGCTATATCCTGTTTTCCCCTCATTCAGGGCTTCCTTGTGTGATTCGGGCCGTTTTCCCACACTTAAAAGTCTGATTTTGGGGTTATTTCTCCTTCAGTGTGGTCCTGTCCACACCAAAACACTTATACCCTGTAATTATTTGTGGATTAGGTGAATTTATTTCCTCACCCTGCAGTCTTTACTACCATGTTGGAAGCACAAGTAGAATCTATTTGCAGTAAAGTAGAAAGCACTCATTGTTCTACAAGACTTTGTTGAACAATCAGAGTCTCTGTTCAGGCCCATCGCATTAGGAGTCTACCCAGGGCTTGCTCCTAGGCCCCTTTAAGTTTCGGTTTTTTTTGTTTTTTTTCCACTACCTTCCTGTCAGTTAATTCTTCTAACTGCCTCCAAAAGCTGACTACAAAACAATGTATGTAAAATTTCTTTTTTGGGTCTACTTTGTGGTAGACCACATTTTGTCTGCAGGACATCACATTGCAGGCAAGTAAGCGAAGTCTCAAAAAAAGAGACAGTTTCATTTCTGACACGTTTAACCATGGTATTGTTCAGTGTAAGTGTTTTAACATGTTCTGTGTACTATTCCAGAAGGCAAGACAATGGGGTTCCTTTTATACGTGCAATATTGAGACCAGAGAAGGCTTTTACATAAGCTTTATGAAGCTCCAAACGTGTTCATCCCTATGCATTTTGAATTCCTGATTAATGTATGCATTGATATTAATGTGTATTTTTGAATGTGTAATATGAAAGTTCTATTCTCTGTACAGTATTTTTGTATGAACTCTAAACCTTGCTGTTTCCACAGCGTATTTGAAGCACAATGGAGAAAGAGAACCAATAATCAAGTCTATTCTGGTTTGGTGTTGAGACCCATTCCTAATCGATACGGGAATGTGCTAATGAGATCCTTTTCTAAAAACAACTGAATAAAAAAGGTAAAATGCACCACTCTGAGTCAAGTTCAATGTGTTTGAGCTCTTAAAAAATTGAAATTTGTGAGATGCCACTGATTCTTCAATTTCTAAAAACACTCCACTTTCACAAAAGGGTTAGTTCACCCTGAAATAAAAATTCAAATCCATACAAGTGATCACAAATGAAGATATTTTTGATGATCAGAGAGCTATCTGTCCCTCTATAGAAAGCAGCATAACTGACGATCCAGGTCCAGAAACATAGTAAAAACATGGTGAAACAGTCCATGTGACATCAGTGGATCAACTTCAGTTTTGCAATGCTAGGAGAATACGTTTTGTTTTTACCATAATTACCAGAATGTACCATAAATGATAATAAATTACCATCATTTCCTCAACCATTTTTGGGTAGACTAACCCTAAAGTTCAGAACAGTTTGTTCCAGTATGCGTTTTTGTTTTTTAAATCTTGCATAAAACCATTGTTGCAGAAGTCGTTTCTTACAACATTGTCTGTAAGAATGTTGCAAAAAATCTGCTGAGGCTTATTGTAAACAAGTTTCTCTCCTTTTGTTCGAAGTTTGATATTAAGGGCTAATAGCTAATAGTTTTAAGCAAAGGCTGCAAGTGAAGTTGTAATGCGATCACAAACCTGCTGAATCAACACTGTACCCTTGCCAAAAATAGCTTTGAGAGGCTCTGAAATGAGTAAATCAGTGTTTGAAAGGCTTTCAGTAGGAAGACAAAGGTTTCACCTGTCACATACTGCAGACGTCACAAGTCATCACGTCCAAGTAGTGCAGAGGTGAGCTGCGTTAACATGTGCTGCGCTCTCAGGACCGGATTTAACCCCTGTGGGTGATTTACTAGTGACATCATTCTACTGAGTTAAGTGCTTTCGAGATCTTCTGTTTCATCCTTCTCTTCTTTAAATGCTTTTCCACCCCTGAGAACCAGAGAGAGCCATTTTTGAAAGTGAATTGTGGGTGTTGGAGCTGTACACTCGATCACTTTTGCTCACTATGTGAATTATACAACCCTTTTCAATGGGGCCTAAAGGGAATATTGTGGCACTTGTGTTGCTCCTGTAGCCAGTTGTCAAACATCCAGTTTTTGTGAATTGTACATGCTCGTAGACTTGGACCGGCAGTATTTGATGTTATACCTGCTGCTGATCAAGAACGTACTTCCGCAGCATTGTTTATATAGATGGAAGGATGAATGGAAATATAGACACTTGCATTTCAAGCAATCCTAAAAAACGTAATTAGGTGTGTTTGATTAGAGTTGGAGCTAAACTTTGCAGAACAGTCGATCACCAGGAGCAGTTGGTGATAGGCAGCCCTGATATAGATGATGATAGATAGATTTCTGCTAATTGGAATGTGTTGGTATCTGGATTCTTACGGTTGGAACGTCACTGTGGAAGATTAGTTTGACTTTGGGTGTTGATGGCATTTTTACAGGATTGTCAGCGGGATGCTAATCCTGTTTAACATGGTGAAAAAGATCACTTTAGACTCTGATTAGAGCCATGAGGCCAGATGAATCTGTTTTTGTCGCCTTGAGATCATTTGTTCCTTTAAGAATAATCAGACCCATAACAATGAACCGTTCCTTCCATTCACCAGCAGTATGCCTATGCACTGCGTTTCTTTTTATTTGAAGGCAGCCAAAATAATATTTAATATTTAAATATTTACGGTGGTGAAAGATGCCGAGAAGAAAAACACATGGAGAGTCCAGCACTACCTTGTTTTCTGTAACTAAACACTGAAGCACAATGGTGTAAAACTCTTTTACAAATGTTCACAATCACGATCAGAAAGGTTTTTAAAAGATAAATGTTTATTTAGAGATAAAAACTTTTTTTTTCTTTTTTTTTTTCTTTTTTTGGGGGGTACTGAAAAATTCTTTATCAATACACTTGTATTTTTTTTTACACATCCTCGAAATAAAAAAATAAAACATTATTACTTTAAAAAGGTTCTCTCTTACATTTATAAACACTGCCCCCTTTAGCTGTTCTTCAAAACTGGAAGGGTTTAGAGACGCACAACAGCGGGAAGCCAGTCTCTGTTGTTAAAACACACCCTGAGACTGCACATTAATCTCTGTATTGCTAAAAATTGTGCCTCTTTCAACATTAACATTTACAATATTTTTTTTTTTCTGTTATGAAGCATCCCAAAGGTACCAAAGTAGAAGCTATAAAGAGCAACGGAGCATCTCCCTTTGCAATTGGCTACAGTTTTAACTTGGCCAAGTTAAAATATATCATTAAATCCAATCAATTTAATCCATAACATTGGCATAATCTTTTCCATTAAGCTTTACTTTCTAATCTTTAAAAAAAAAAAAAAAAAGTATAAATTGTCACAGTAAGTAGATCTGCATTGAGTTTTTGGTGTTAATTCAGCATACCATTTACGGTAGCTTAAATTGGCCCCTGTTCATTGTTTCTGAAATATTACAACACAGCTTAAAAAAAAATCATACAATTTGCAATTCCACACTTCCAAAGTACCAACTTTCTGAAGATAGGTGAATATACAATGCATATCGTTCTACAAAGTATTGCACATTACAGTTCGCACTAAGCTTTTCTTTGTCAATTAACAGTTGTTGATGAGATCTATTGGTGAACAGAACAGTCAAATACAGTGATATTGTTTAACACAAAAGGCAAATGTGATTGGAAATAAAAACAAAGAGATTTGATACTGAATATACGAAACTACCCTGAATCTACGTGGTTTTTAAATCTTGCCAGGCAGCTTTACATTCTGACATCCCAAATTCAGAATGTGTTTGGTGACCACTTCCGAATAGCACAGTGGATATACTTCGCAAACTATATGTTGCGTTTTCTTTCCTACTAATTAGTCTCTGCTAGAAAAATCGCTCACTGTGAATGCATCTTTAGAAGAGGGAAGAGACTGCTAAGAATTAGTGTGCTGCGCGCATCTTTTCCAGCTTGCGGCGTCGTTTTTCGAAAGTTTACAAAACAGTTAGACTTAAAGGGACAGTTAGTGCAAAAAATTAAGTTCTGTTAATTACTCACTCTCAAGCAGTTTCTTTCTGTCGTGGAACTCGTTGGAAAACTGGATCAACAAATATTACTGATAATGCTGTTTTATGTATGCCAGGCCAGTAGATGGCGATGTCACTGTGAAGAAACACAACACACTTACAGACCGTCGGTTAAATGTTTTGAACGTATTCGTATTATCCGTATTCCGCAGAAAAATTAAAGTTATGCAGGTTTGGAACGAATTAAGTGTGAGTAAATGACTTTTTTTTTTTTTTCGTAAACTATCCATTTAAATGGTGCACCAATATGGAGAATGTAGTGTCCTTAGTGGTATAGTGCAATGAAAACAAGCAGTGTTACGGCTCGATTCTTCCGGACAGCACAATCTCCAGTCTAAACAGTTTGTCGGGACACACTTAAAGCTCTACAATAATGCATAACTACTTCTATCTCTAAAAAGATGACCATTTCATGTTTGGGGAGGACGAGACTTTTCGCAATTCACGTTTACGGAGCCCTTTGTGTTTTTTTTCCCCCACAGCTTAGTTTGATTTTTAATATGTACAAGATAAAAGTTTAAAAAAATAGAACGGGCATGGTTCTACGTTCAGGATACTGCAGATCTGTTCTCAGTCTAATAACAGCAACAATAATAGTTCTATAATAGTATAATGATATGATAAAATATAGACAGAAAAATTTTACTTTCTCTGTAGAAAAACAACAAAAAAGGACTCCTAGTGCAGATGCGTAGCAATGTAAACCTGGTCCTACGACTATGTCAAAAGTTACAGAGTATATTTTTCATACATGTATATAGAATCACATATATATATATGTAATGGAAAAGCAGGTCATTGAATCCTCTCACAGAGAGCGTTCACATCATAGTCTCTACGATGGTGTGGGTGGGCTTCGTCAAGCCTCCGTTCCAGTTGGGGTCCAGCGGCTGCGCCAGCTCATTGCATTTGGGCTGGTACTCCTGGGGGCAAGAACTGGCTCCTCCCCTCACGGGTGCCGCCACCGCTTTGATCCTCTGGAGGGGTAACAGGAGTAACGTTATTGGCTTGGTCAATGGTACAGAACCTGTTTGTCGTTGGCACGACTGACTCACCTCTATGAGGGGTCCGTCTGATTGAATGATTTTGATCACAACCACCATCGGTATGCAGATCATGGAGGCGAGGGCGAGGGTCCAACCAACTCCAATGGACCAGTCTGGGTACTCGTAGACTTTGTTGTATCTCAAGGGCGTGTACTTGACCAATGAGAAGACAAAGCATCCCTGCAACAAAAGAAAAAATGCTGGGGGTCACAAAAGCACATACAACCCAGTGTCCAATACTAAAGTGTTGTCTCGCATTACTGTGGCTGACATGTAATGTAACACATTTATTATTATTATTATTAGTAGCAGTAATAATATTTTGGAAAGTTGGGTTTCAAAAATAAATGACTAAACAGGTTAATACCCTGCAAAAGAGCTGTTCGATTTAAAGGAAGACTCCTCAGTCTGTATGGCTGTACATACGGAAGGGATTTCTTTTTCCCCCTATAGTCTATGATGTTCACAGAAATGATCTCATGGAAACTAATCCTGCACTCATCCACAGCTTCTTCCATTCATTCTGTTGGCCAGGCAGATGGTCACCCCATCTGGAGCTCTGTTACAGTGAGATGGGAGCCGGATTTTTGCAGCAAATCCAAAGCAGAATCGCAGCATTTGCATGTGTAGCCATGGGGGAGGGTTGACAAGCACACAATCTCAAATTAAACTGTGTAAAATACTCTTTCAAGGACCTCAATGTGTCATTTTAGGAAGCATACTACATAGTGGCCTTAGAAGATGTGGACAAGCACTTTTTTGCATCTCCAAATAAGCATGCTACTAATTTAACCTGTGTCATGGACCTAAAGTAAACTTACCACACACAGAAGAGGTGTGACTACAGTCCAGCTCCACTTCATCCAGGGATTGGGTCTGTAACCAATCATCTCTTCAATTGCATCATAGAAATTATCAGCGCCTGTGAAGAGGAGGAATGTGATCAGATATGAAATTCCCAAACATAGATGGAAGCATAGTTACAGCATTGTTTAAGAAGGTAATTAAATGAGCATTTATTTATTTGGTGTCTTGTTTGGGCAGGCAGTGAAACTTTTTTTTACAAAATGTTATGTTGCAACTTTTTTATTTATTTTTTTTGATTGTGCAGATGTAGTATTGTGCAAACAGTGCAGTACGTTATCAGGTAAATCTCCCACAGTAAAGAATATTAGTGTTTGAACCTGACTCTACCTGCATGCAGGGTTTAAGATACCTCAGCAGCAGCTCTATCAAGCAAAGTTGGCATATAATGACATATTCGTGAAGCGTTTAGGTTTAGAAATCAAGGTCATGACAGTAGGGAACAAAGACGTTATCTATGCTTTCAGAACTAGGCTGAATGATACAGCAGAAACCCTGAACTGTGCACTAAATCATTTTGTATAAACTACACTCTGTTCAAACAAAGAACCACACCTGAGAATATTTCACAATTGTTCCTTTCATGATAAATAATTTGCCAGCAATAAGGGCTTTGCTTAATCTTCCAAGAAAAATAACTTGTTTGCTTGACTTTGACTTGCTAGCGCTTTCTATCAATAGGTTAAGAAATAGTGCTCGAAAGTCCAAATTATGGAGTTTTTGTCAGTGAGTGGTGGTGGCTGTAAATAGGGTCAAATGTATTTTATTGCTTTGGTATAATCATTTTAAAGATAATCATTAGTAATAGGTGGGAAATTATGCAGTAACAGGGTTGCAGATTTAGCCAAAATTACTCTGTTACTCAGCGAGGGTGAGATAGTTAAGGGTCTCTTGATAATTTATATTTTCAAAGCATATTTACAAAAAATAAACATCAAATGTACAATTACTAAAATACATTTTTGCTAGATTTTTTTTTCTTACAATAATTTTGATAACGGGGTGGATTGGCGTAACAAACAAAATATAAAGTCTGTGGGAAAAAAAATCTAGGAAAGTGTAAGCGAGTTCATTTTGTAAATGGATCCAAATGGTTTTACATAAAATTTGTAATCCTTTTTGTCTAAATTACCGTTTCTAAGAAGGGATGAGTTAGAGGTCAGATAATGATTAAAGTTAATATTTAGGGTAAACTCGTATTTCCAAGAAATAAAACATACACTGTTATTTGAGCTCTTTTTGTCAGCAACAGTGTTGAATGGCTAACTTTGTACGGTCAGCACACACACAGAAAATACACCTTTTAGTCATTTTTAAGCAATTCTACCAAGATCTGGTTTGGTTATGGAGATAAACTCTGCAGGACAGTGACCATCTCTACTTAAGGGCATTAAGTTTTTAAGTACATTTGTTTTAAAGTACTAGCACACCAAATGTATACCCTGTGCATGAAAAAGTGCCTGCTCCAGTACACCATTATGAATAGAAGTCATACTACATTTTCTGTGTACTACTTATACTTACCATAAACCCAGGCTACAGCAATACATTCAAAGAATGCAACCCATAAAAGGCACACGCCGCTGGCTGCATAGTAGTCAAAGAGTTGAAACACATACATGCCACCCTGAAAAACAGACACAAATAACTATTGAAAAAGCGAGTAGGCTCTGGTACATGCTGTCATTGCAATGGCAACACAATAAGAGGACTGTTATGAGCAAGAACTGGCTAAACACTTGACTAGTTTTCTTTTGGTAACAAAAACATTTGTTGCACAATTCATTCAGGGGTGACATAAGACATTATGTCACGGAAGAAATGGGACACTGAGTGGCTCAAGCCACAGAATAGTATTCCCAGTCTATCACGGTTTCAGGGGCTTAGTAATCAGGGACTGAGATTCGAAGGGGGACAAAAAAAATCTTAGATGTGCATTGTCGGACCAGGCCGGATCTCCTAGTATAGCAGTTTGATTCCTCTGTGGAATTCTCGCTGCTTAAAGCAGGACAGGACATCCATAAAAAGACATGGGACTGGGAGAGATAAGGCCCTGCTGGGAGTGGAGAACTCTTCCTTATGGGAGAGAGCTTGGGCAGTAGATCTGGCATGAGTGTGGTGTTCTTGATTACAGGAGCTGTGGGTTTGGTTGAGGGCCACACACTATCAAATGACAATGTCACTAAAATCCTAAAAGGAAAACATATGGTGCCTGACCATTCAACTAAGCTGCATTTGATATGCTCTTTATTTAGCCAGGAGAAACCAGCTGGTCAAATGTGTTTGCAATGTGGTAAAGACTAGAATTAGTATGGATTTGGAAAGGGAAATGCTTCATAAAAGTGTATTTGACCATTGCACTTACCTCTGTGACCATGGTAAGTCCCAACAGGTAGCTCACAAAACAGACAATAGCTATGAAGATTTCACGCCGATAACCCTTCCTTAGGAAGGATGGATACAGATCCACTAGGGATGTGATCTGCCCTTCCACTTCGACAAACTGGGAAAAGAAAAGCAACACTGATCACAAACTGTTTTCTCGTTTGACGACTCAATCTGAAGGGGCAAAGATTTTATATTTTAAGTGAATACACAAGACGATTAAGAAAGAAGGAAGCTCATGGAACCCGAGTTTGTGGGTTTGTTAATGATTATTAGCTATAAGGCAAGTCAATTGGAAATAGGTGAGGTGAGTCCAGATTCAGCTTGAAAGTTCTATAAAATTGTAACGTACCATGTTGAAAAGTATCTGTTACTGTAAGGAGTACTGTACATAGACCATCTTTAGTGTTATCCAGCACAGCTGCATGAGTATTATTTTAGATACTTGATCAGTCCAAGCACCACACCTTAGTTTAGTGGACCCTCTTGGATGTGGATGGACACTGATTTAGCAGAGTGTTCAGTTTCACTGGGGCTGAGAAATATGATAGTAGAGGACTGCTGCATGGGCGATTAGCTGGCAACAAAGTTTTTTTTCTTTCCCTGTTTGTTATGTTTTCTTGTGTACTGTGGCTTAATTTGTTGCATTGATCTGTTGTTTACAGAGGTTTTAAAATTGTATTTAACCTACTGTGCTTTAATTGTTAGCTAAGAAATTAGCTTTAGCCATTCCCAAAATGTTTTTCTGAAAGATCCACAGACTGGGTTGAACATTAGCATCTGGATGTATGTGATTACTACTCTGTAAACTAATGGTGCTCAAGCTGTTTAGCATGTGATACTCACCTGACTGTCGAGGCCCAACAGCAGAAGCATAATGAAGAAAAGAACTGCCCAAAATGTAGGAAGTGGCATCATAGACACAGCTTTAGGGTAAGCAATGAAGGCCAAGCCAGGACCTATTGGGAAGAGAACAGAGGGGGTGGGGAGGTGGAGAAAGTAGAATTAGCAATGTAAGCAGTTTGCACACTTTGATCTATGCCGGTGGAGCGTTTCATTGTCGGCAAAGACCAAAAGGAGACATGAAAGAAAAAAAAAAACGGAGCGAATATCTACATGACAAAGCGACAAGCCAGGCAAAATTACTGCCAGTGATTCGTTGATAAACAGTCCAAAGACTGTTCCAGTGCATCTTCTTGCGAAATTAGCATCTTGAAAATAGCTTCAGCTGTTTCGAAATCTATAGTGTTTCCTGAGCGGGGTGATATTTCCCCCGTGTAATACTACAGGTTCCATATTCAACACTACAAAGAACAACTTCAGAGGTTATATACAAACATCTCAATTTGCTACTGCAACATAACATGTAGAATCCAATCTGTTCAAGAGGTTAGCTGCAAAAACAAGCACAACACATACAGTATATAATAAAACCAGCAGCATAGCATAATGTCAAAGTACAATAAAATGCACTTTCCGCAGAGTCAGGTTGATGCATCTATGACTGAGCTCCCCAAAATTTACTTCTATTTTGCAAAAAAACGCCTTTTAGCTTCTTGGCATTTGTGATGTTTAGAAATCTATCCAACCAAATAATTCTGAAAAACTCCCTGATAAGGATCCTGTGGCTCCATACAAACCTAATTGTGCTGATATGCACGGAAGTTCAAGTAAAGTTTAGGTTTGTGTCTTATAAACAAAGTGATAAAGATGTATGTTTTGTGCACCTCTCATGAGCCAGACATACTTAGACCAAAGTCTCCACAGAGGAGGGCCAAAGTGAAGAAGACTAGACATTTGGAAAACCGTAAGCTTAAAAAACAGCCGTTACATCAACTGATCTCTTTCACCATGAGACTTACTGAAGATGAACCTGAACCACAGGTCTAAAAGCAGCATAAAGGACAAAGAGCCATTTTCAGAAACATCTGATATGTACTAGATGGTCAAAAGTATGTAGACACAAGAACATTTCACGCATATGTGCTTGTTGAACATTTACTTTCAAAATCATGAGCATTAAAAATAAGCTTCCTCCCTTTTGGAAAGCCATTTCAGTAGAAGTTTGACTGAGTCGGAGTTGATGTTTCAGTCCAGTGGTGTTCAGGCCTGAGCTTCTTCCACAAGAGTCTTAGTAAACCTTTCTGCAAGATCGCATACTTTACTGTAGGCACCTGCTTGTACACTAAGTAAAGGGTATGTTAAAATAGCCCAACCCACCAAACAGAAGCAAGCGTCAACATACATTTGGCCATGTAGTGTGTCCAGTGTAGAAAAGGGAACCAATAGAAACTGACGTGGCAAACTTAGTCAAACTGTATCGAGTTCTCGAGGACTTAAACCCAAACTCTCCAAAAGCAAGTTGCCTCTATCCTGAACTTGGCACAAGATGCTTCTTGATTAGGGTCACCAGTGGAAACTGGTCTTGAACAGCAGTCGTTGCCGTTTTGCAAAAAAGTAGATTCTTCGCCATAAGTGGACTGGGACTTAATATTCCCAGTGGCTCCAAGAATGCACTTTCCGTACATTTCTACAGTTGATTCCAACCGAATTCCGCTTTCCACCAAGAGACCTTCTAGATTTATTTATTTTGGTTTTTATCTGATGATGATGATGAAGGTTCCAAATTTTAGGCTCTCTTTTTAGTCCTAGGTCCTGGAAGTAGTTTTACTGGCTCCGAATGGTTTATAGACGACGATTTTTGCCGCTACTATAACGTTGACCAAACTTTTTTCGTGTTATTTGCAGCAGCAGTGCCCACCATCACTGCTGCTTGACCCTCGTACCTGACTCTGCCACATCGGCTATGTCCACCCCTTGCTCTTGTGCCATGAAGCCCAGGACGGAAAATATTGCGAAGCCAGACACAAAACTGGTAGCGCTGTTCAGGCCTCCCAGCAGCAAACAGTCCCTATGTCACACATATGTCATGGAGTTTGTTAATTAACACAAAGGTACCCTACGTTCCCACTTTGCCCGTTCACTGGACTAAGCCCCCCTCCCGCCCCCGGGACGTTGAAACACACCTGTAGCAGTTGTATTTGTACTTGTTGTAGCTTCCCAGTGACGTCATGGCTCCAAGACAGATGGCGTAAGAGAAGAAAATCTGAGTCCCGGCATCGATCCACACCTAGACACAAGACGCCAAACCATTTGTTGACTGACAACATGAATTAAGCAATTCAAATATTTGTATGCGTTCAGCCTCTTGTAGGTCCTCCAGAACTGGATACATCATGAAGGACTAACATAAATTGTTTCAACAACTTCATGTCATGTTTGGATTTGTAGCTTTCTAATTGAGGCCATCGTGACTTTTTTATGTCGACTCTTTTGCATATCTTGGGTTTCTCTCTGTAAACTGTACATCCGAAGTTTATTCTGGGTTTAAGCAACAGTACTTTTCTTACTCAAAAGTCTAAGATGGCTGATTTATAATAGTTAGTGCTAATTTAGTAGCTAGACAACTGGTGGGATAACACAGACATGTTGTTCATGGTGACATGTAGATCAACCTAGAGTTGGCC
>JAUMHI010000068.1:10283074-10304869 GCA_032359435.1 Enteromius unitaeniatus
GCTAGTTGACTAAGGTTGTTAGGTTGTTAAGCTAGTTAGTTAAAAAAAATAAGGGGACAGCCATAGAAACCAAAATGGTGTGGAATCATGTTTTTGTTGCTGGCAATATTATTAAACCTTTTGTAATAACTATGAGATCTTACCTCTGGGTCTCCAAGGCGAGTCAAATTTGGGTACAGATAAAATTTGATGCCCTCGGCTGCCCCAGGAAGAGTGACACCCCGTACAAGAAGAACAATTAACATGACAAATGGGAATGTTGCCGTGACGTACACAACCTAAGCAGAAAAGGCAAGAACAATGAGGTTAAATTTAATGCTACAGTTGTATTAAAACCCACAAACTTAGTACAGTAGTTTATTTGACAATTTAGAAAACTAAAGCAGAGCTTTTTCACAGGGTCTTTAAAAGATCTGTCATACTTTCCAGCATTCTGAGATGACATTCTGTCAAAAAACATATCCAAGGCTAACATGCAATTTACAGCTTAACTTCACTGACAGTTTTATATTGGCTTTAGTGGATATACTTTCTGGTCAGCTGTTTTCCTCCCATCATGTAATGTTTGGCTTGACTAGAAATGTTATTTTGACCACAAGGCTAAAAAACTACACCAAAACATTAATTACCTGCAAGTACATTTTAAAATTGAAATAAAACAAATATGCAGACTGTCAGAGAAAAATAAACAAATAAATAGATCATGGAAAATAAATTCTCATATGCCACCTTTAATGGAGCTCAGTCACATGTTTTCAAGATGGCTTCAAGTGAAGAGTGAAGTGAGCATTTTTATATTTATTCAATTTCCTAATATACTAAAATCCAAACAACAACTTGAAAATCTTGTTTTTAGGGTGGCATGGACCAGACTTCATTGTATAAAGAAGTCCATCCTAAAGTGGCAATATATAACCATGATAAGGTTCACAAGTGCATGCTCAAGGGGAACTTAGTCAAGAGGTGGTGTCTGTTGATTGACTTTACAGTCTGTATTAGGACGGAGCTGTGCTATAGTTACTATTGCTGCCAATAACCAGGGAACTTCTGTTATGTTTATGTTGACAGCACTGACTAACTACTAAACTATGGTTAGTAGCTTTTAAATGGTCTGACTAAAGTTGAAAGACTGTGTGCGATGCAACCAAGCTCACCTTCCCAGTGGACTTAACGCCTTTCCAGATGCAGAAGAAACAGATGACCCACACAGCAAGAAGACACAGAGCCAGTTCCCACTTAATGTGACCCACCTGCTCGATACCATCTGAGATGCTGAGGACATTTCGCCTGTGGTGGAAAGAATGTTTGCTGGTGAGACACTCTTAAGCCCTTAGAAGCTATCATTAAAATAACCAGAGATGATGTTTAATCTGTTTTGACAGAAGAGTTCTCTATAGAGCAGGGGTGTGTAAACTTAATCCTGGAGGCCCGGGGTCCTGCAGAATTTAGTTCCAATTTGCCTCAACACACCTCCCTGGAAGTGCCTAGTAAGACCTTGATTAGCTGGTTTCGGTGTGTTTAATTAGGGTTGAAGCTAGACTCTGCAGGACACTGGCCCTCCAGTACAGAGTTTGGACACCCCTGCTATAGAGGGACATGTGTACAAATCATTACAAGAAGCCAGTCATCATATGGCAGGTGTAGCCAACTTGCTTCTGGAGGTCTATCTTGAAGACCTTGATTTGGCTAGCTCAGATGTGTTTGATTAGTGTTTGATGAACCTTCCAGGGGGCAAGGTTGCCCATCCCTGCTCTAGATCATTTGGTTTAAAGCATTAGCAATATTAGTACTGCTGAGCAGAACCCACTGGGTTTAGTCAGAATAGACCTAAACCAGCTAACCAAAGTCTTGGGGATAACATTGGGATAAGATTACAGCCAGGAGTGCAGGATAAGGACTGAATATAAACTGGGGGTCTCAGGAATACCATTAATCTATAGCATTAAGTATGTTAAAGACTCCATAAAAGTTATTTACAATGAAAACATCACTATGAGGGTAAACAAGCTCCAGAGTGTTTGCTTCCTCACTCTCAACTTCTTCTCCACATGGATGGCTTTCAAAGTATGCCACAATATTTTCCTGAAGTAATGTGTACTTACTCCCAGAACTCAGTGACAGGGGAAGTGAAGTTAGTGGCGTTCACAGCCCCCCAGAGTGTCTTGTTCTTGCGGAGGGTATCCTCCACACAATTTTCTGTGTTCCATTTGTTGTTGCAGCTTGCCCAGGGAAGCTCTGGCTGAAAGCACTGGAACAGGTAGTACAAGCCCCAGGCCAGAATCACAATGTAGTAGATGTTCAGCAGAGAAACGATCACTATGGACGCATACCCGATACCTGTACAAAGAGAGGAATGGTGACATTATACCAATGGCAATCTTGACTGAGCACATGGAAGTTGTGCAAAGGGTTTGGGATTTGTTGTTACAATCTTAATGAATACAATGACAGGAGTTGCGCTCCAGTGGAGCATGAGAATAGATAAATAAATGACAAACTTCCATGCAACCTTCTTGTGCTTTCTGTATAAACATGGAATAAACTTGTTCAGAGTTGGAGGCAAGTGATGCAAGACATTGGTTCAGAGTTTGAGCTGTGTAAATCAATGTTGGCCAGATTGACTGGAAAGCAAAACAGACCAAAGCTGTCACCTCCTTCACTGGCAGAGGGATGTGGGTAATTCAGCAGTTTGCATGTAATGATTGCTCACTGCTAAACTCTGTTTAAATAAGTAATGAACGTGTGGTCAGAAGACATTTTTTGTGAGCTTTGTTATAAGTTTTGTTATATAAGAGATATTTTGGTGGAAATGCGTTGTTTTTTTTCCCCCCAATTAGTCATGGGCTTTGGTTCCTTTTTTTAGGTTACATTGGTGATTGTTTTTTTTTTTTGTTTTTTTTATGAGGCTTGAGCCAGCAACTTCCTGATCTCTAGGTCTAGCTTTAGTCACTACACCTCACAAGTTGAAGATATGTCCAATTATACAAGCTACTGTTCATGAGCAGCTGCCCTTCTCACTGTACCCTTCTCAGCTGCTGATCCTACCTTGTCTCTGCTACTAGCCAGGCTGAAAATGAAACTACTACAAGTCCCTAGAGTAGCAAGAAGACAGACTGCAATTAACAGACTGCTGACATTAAAATTCACCAACGGCGACTACTTGAGGACTATTCGAGATGTGGCAAAGACATGTCTATCCACGTAGAAATAATCTATTACACATCACTATCGGTGCATATAAACATTTCCAAATAAAAGTGGCAAATTTAAGAGCACTGTCAATACTACTTCTTTGGTCTACATGAATATCTCCGTAGGAATTAACAGACTGAGCCATGATTAAATAATAGCATATAATGAGTACTGTGTATTGGTTAATGCAATGTTATAAATGAAACTTTTTTAATATAATATTATTAGTGGCTTTGAGAAGTGGTGAAGACCGGTTAGCCCTAACTGGTATTTTTTTATAAATATACGTATTTCCTATCAGACACTTAACATGAAACCTTTAAATCTTGCACAGCCTATCTTCAGATACAGCTGGTGGTATCTGTGACACCCCCCCCACTCTGTGTCCTTATCAAGGGGTCAGAGTGCTTGGCATGGCCACATTTGCCCCTGCTGGTAGATAATGTAACTACACCTAAACTGGCAGCATTGCACTTTATTGACAGCCATTATATTCCATTGGAATCTCTGGTAAATGACATATTAGATCAAAAAACTCACCTGTAAAAATGGGGCAAAGTTTTTCCCAACAGGTGATTCCTCCCTCAGATGTGAACTGACCGAGTGCCACCTCCAGGAAGAATACAGGCAGTCCTCCACCAAACAGGAAGATGAAGTATGGGATGAGAAAAGCACCTAGATGGAGCAATTATTATAACCTATTAAATGCTGGTTTATTGGTTAACTCATATTCCTTGAGGAGTTCGTCCAGTGCAGTATAAAGTGCAGTATAAGGCTTTGACACTTGCTCTCATACCTTTTCTTTATCTCTGTTGTGTTATGACAATTACATGCTGTTGACTCAATAAAAGGGACAATCTAAGGGTACTTTATAAAAATCTACTGTAAATAAAATGTGTTTGATGTGTTATCGAATTAAAAAGTTAGTTCATGGTTGATGTTGATCTGACATTGTATTAATTATTAAGCCTTAAAGAGACTAAATGCTAAATAGAAATGTTGTTCCAAATGTGTTGCAGTATTCAGTGAAACAGAAAAGCCTTTTCATAATCTGTCTTTCATGTAACAAAAGTGGATAGTGATGTATCGGTCAAACTTCAAAAAAACACCATAAAAGTAGTCTATAGAATTTTGTTATTAAAGTCATTATTCACTCTCAAATCGTATGTGCATGTGTTTTTAAAAATGCGTTGTAATCAGCCATGAGACACGTTTTTTTTTTTGAATGAATTTATCCAATTAATAATCTTTGGCGTAGACTCAAGATACGAGGTCAAGAAATGAAGTTTTTATCATTGTCACAACGATGTTCAAAGTCCGAAAGTAACAACAAATCTGCTCACCTCCGCCATTTTTGTAGCAGAGGTACGGGAACCGCCAGACGTTGCCTAAACCAACAAAGCCCCCGGCGACTGACAGAAGAAAGTCAAGCTTGCTAGCCCACTTTTCTCTTTGAGGGTGTTTCCCCTCAGCTTCATCCTCCGGCCTCGTGCCTGGGCTCTTTCCCGGGGAGGGTTTCAGAATGTCTTTGTGGAAGTCCTTTAAACACTGAAGTTTCTCCTTCTGGGCCATGCTAAAAAGAAAACAAGGAGTCAGAACTCTTCACAGAATTCCAATGGCCTTAGTTTCAGACATTTAACCATTTATAATTAGGCCAAACACAGAACAGCAGCTTTTTCAGGTGTGAGAAATGTTCACATGAGAATATAACATAAATGTCAACTGTCAACTAATCATTAAAGTAATGTCAACTTTTTGTGGTTTGAACGCATGAAGCGTCATGATACTTGGTATAATAAGTTAGCTATGACCAATGGAACATTAAACCTTATCATAAAACTGATAAGCTTCATCGCTTTCTTTGTTGCTTGTGAAGTGTGTCTTTAGTCAACATGAAAGGGTAACAACCAGAAACCACATAGGCGATGAGTAAGATCAGCATTTAACAACAACTAGTCAGCATAAAATCAAAATGGACCCGCTTCAGTTCCCTCAAACATTTCCCTGGCCTTGTTTTTATTATTTGTAGATTATTTTGTCCTGTCAAAATTAATTCTAACTATAAAAATTTGACTTAATATCACTGAAGATGCCCTTTTCACAATCGATTCACTTCCTCATGGATAAAATATCCATTTCACTCAGAAATGTGTCGCATTATGGCCCACGAGGAAACTCCAATGCATTCACGCACATAAACTAAATCCAATTGAATGAAAAGCCTGGCACTGACGCTTCGATGCAGAACTGGTATGTGTTCATCTAGCCCATGTCCCTTTAAGTAACACAGTGTTTACCCTGTCGGGATTCTATTCAAGGATGAAGTAATTATGTCAGGCTTGGCGTCTTCTGTTTCAAAGCACGAGCCAAACTTGCCATGGAGCCCCTAAGATGAATCCCAGAGAGTAAGATACCAAAGTCAGCTCCAACATCCCTACCCGTTCCAGACTCCCTTACAGCTTGGCAATGCTTGAACAAACTATAGCCCCACTGTGAGGCCAGTTTCTTCAACACAAACCTGCTTTTTTCCCCTGCTCTCAAGGAGACGGAAGCAGAGGGAGGAAAAATCTTCGGTGTGTTGGACAATCGATAAAAAGACGCATATTCTCTTTTCCGTTGCTTAACTAAACACGCGATGTAATAAACATGCTAACTAGTGTGGCAGCATGCCAGGACTCAAGTTCTTTCAAATTGATCTTCCGGAGGACTTTTACTGCAAAAGAACTCAAGTGTTTTTTTGGTTTTTTTACACGACATGGTTCCCATTGAATTGTTGATTCTCTGTTATATTTTCGAATTTAGTGCAGGTCGATTTTTCAACTGGCAACACGAGAAGGTCTAGAGACTTCAGGAAATTGCGTTCATCCTCTTTAGGTAGTTAAATCTGTATATTTCAAGGGCTTAGGAGCTCGCTACAACAAGCACGTTCTGTTACATAACTACAGCCAAATCCTCCAGACACTTTCCATTTCCACTCAAAGCACTGTGGTGAAAAAAACTTTACTAGCCCAGAGTCAAAGAAAACAAACAAGTTGGCGCCTTGTTGCAATGTCATTTTTGCCCATGAGTTGACAATAATCATTTTATCGTCAATAAAATGAATTATTGAGTTTTTAATATTCAACACGACAAACTTGTCCCCTTTCCCATTATCCACAAACATTCCCTTAAATGAAACGTGCTGCCTTTCACTTACATTTCCTTCATGGCTGAATCCAATTGGCTTGGGTTGTTCTCTCAGCAGACACCATACCTCTGACCACACAGCCCCAATCTCTCCAGGGCTCAGTGTAAGCTGAGGTGACACCACGACCCGCCCACAGACTAAGACAATTAAAAGCAATCAGGAGATTGGTCGCAGCTTTGGAGCAGCGGATAACCCGAGCGGCATGGTAAATTTCCACTCCCCAGAAGCATCGGAGGTCTATCTGAAACTATTTATCTTTGCATGTGCGCCTCCACTCCACTTGTGGCAACCCGAGCTGTAGACGCGACAAACAAGAGCATGTGGACGGCAATCCACACCTCTGTTGCGCTTCACTTGAACAGCTGATGGTTTCCAGGCTCCTGCCATTAATAGCTTTTCAAGACAAGCAGCTTAGCTTAACATATATTGACGTGCAGTCAAAGAACAATAACATGCCTTTTTGTTAAGTGGTTTTAAGTCAGAGCACAATATTTGACTGACTGACAAGTCTGACTTAGATTCAGGTCAGCAGCGAAGCAAAGAAAAGGCCCATCGCATTTGCATAGGGCTAAATGTGACGAGTAACAAAAGCCTATTGTACGACTTGTTTCCCTCCGCCTTTTGCATTTGGCAGCACAGCCATGATAAAGGGACAATGGCGATTTGTGCTCACAGGATTCATTTCTATGAATTTTGAACTTTTAGCGCACAGTGTAGGAATGCTGCAAAAACGGTGACGCATGGCAGCCTACTTTGAGACACTGACTAGGTCTGTTTGATTCCCAAGTAGACACAATAGACCACAATCGCACCTTCCATAGAAAGCGGAGCAGCTTCACTGCTGAATCCAGAATCAGGTTATGATCCTTATCGGACATGATTTCTTTTTCCTCATCTATAGGTCACAGGGATTTGCTGGGCCATCAACTGGATTGCTACATACAGTAGTCCCAACCATCGAGGGAGACTTCAGGTCTGGAGTTGGCACGAGGCACTTGGCTCATTACATAACCATCCCTATTTTAGAACCATGTACATTTCCTGAGTGCTCTCACATTAAATTCCTTCCTTTCCGCACTCGTTCCACCACATAAACGCAGCATTAGAAGCACACTCTTATCCATTTATGTAAACCTCACAGTGTAGCAACGATGCATGAAACTGAAGTCATGAACATTAAAGTCAAGTGTTGACAGTGGAGTTTGATCCACTTGTACAAAATCTATGACGTGATGCATTGTGCTTTCATGCACTGCCTAGCCAATGTGAATCAAACTGGATCACTGGGTATTATGAGGCCTGCATTCGCATTCTGCTGCAGTCACGGTGGGACACTTATTAGGTGCCCCCACTGTGGTCTTTTTGATGCCAAGACCTCTTTGTGAGGTAATTATTATGTATTTTGATATGTGATTTTTTTTCTCTTTTATATATTTTATAAATTCCAAAGCACTCACTTGTGGTCCCATGGGGGTATATACTCAAAACCCTTTTGGGATTTTAGTAGACTTTGCAAAGAACAAATCTGAGCCAGTGGATTCAGGGTCAGTATGCCGGTTATGAAATATAAATGAGAGAGGATCTAAGTAATGGTGTCAACTCTTTGAGAATAATTCAGAGTTAAGCATCAGTATAATTGAACAACCTAAGCTAGTGTTTAATAATTCAAGTTTACACACTGTTGGCTCCTCATTGTTGCACTACAAGCATTGAAGAAAAATACTGCTATTGACTTCGTTACTTCATCTGTTTCTAAAGTACACTATTGTGTATTATCATAACCATTAATGTGGTCATATTGACTTTTATTTTATCCTGTAATCAAAAAAACATAAATGATCAACTGGAGGGTTATGCCATAAATCAAGTCAACAGGTCTGACTTTTCAGTATACAGTAGCCAGACCAGATCAGATTTCTGTCAAAGATCTCCAGTGTCCAGCAAGAACTTTTACCCTTGTATATTTATGATTCCACAAATGCCATGTTTATTCATGGGGGATATTTATCGCCTGACCAAAACAACAAGCGGAAAGCTGAAGACACCATTATAAAAGAGAGAGAGAGTCTCAAAAATGCAAATACAGTACATGCTGGATGCAAAAAATAAATATACATTTCAAAGTGAATCGGGTCAGTGAACTGCATTAAGAAAGCGTGCTGTTCTGCTATCGGTCCTCTTTTTCATATTGTTAATTTTTTAGGGAACTGTACTGAATCCAACATTTGCATTATTCAGCCTGCTCAATGTGAAATTTGCCAATGTGAAAAAAAAATAAAAATGCTATTCAAGCTCAAAGTCTAAAGTGGTAAATTACATTCTGGAGAGCTGTTTTGTTGGCAGTCTTGGCACAGTATAGCCTTTGTTAACAAGTCTTACTTTTTATTGACATCAATTAAAGAGCAGCTGATAGGCTCATATATTTGCAGTTTTCTTTTATGGCACACCAAGATACAGACAGCACGCTGAATAACATGTTAGTTCTTTTCGCCCTCACTAAATGGCATCTGTCCCAAATGCACTGCGGCTGCCACCCTTATCAGTGCACTAGGTGTTCAAGCTGGCGTGTGCACGGAAACCTAAACGCTGCCTGACTTCCGCACAACTCAAAGCAGACTGTCTGAGAGTGAGGTGAACCTGTTAGTGGTTCAGAGGGATGCTGGCTCATAAGAGCTCTTCGCAGCCTCTCGTTGCTTAGCATCGCGTTTTTAAGTGAAGAGCCGTCCACACAGTGAACGCACGTGTCTGTATAAGACTGGGACGCGTTCATCCTCTATCTTAAAGCTTTTTTTGAGTTGTCTTTAGTTCGCAGAAAGACGCGCACAAGACCAGCGTCACCAAACCAACATCCGACTTCTCCGAGGAGCCGAGTCCGTTTCGCCAAACGCCAGTGTTTTCTGGAGAACGCATCCAACAGGTTGCTGCCGCTCCGCCGCGCCTCTGTTCATTTGTAACGCCGAAAAGAGCGCTCGTATCTCCGGCTAAACGCGTGCTCTTCGAGCCCTGGTGATACATGCTTTCATCGAGGCGCGTCTATTCTTAACTCCATGCAGTCAGCGCTCAGTTATATTAGTCTAGAGTGGGAGAAACTCAGTGACAAGTGACAGCATCGACACAAACGCTCCTTATGGACCCACCACGAATCACAAAAAACAATCATTTATCATCTTTATTACACATCACACTGAAGCTGGTGTTCAAGCAGCCCAATGCCACTAGACACAATCTGCTAAATAAACTGTTAAAGTACTTCCTGGATCCCTGAACAAACTCTTTTCAGACTGAGACGAGCTGCTGATGTTGTGAAAAAAGGTTTTCAAAGATGGTGAAAACGTTGTAAATTGAGGGGAAATGCCATTAAAAGATGCGTGCGCGACACTAGAAGCCAAAGAGCAAAGATGAGATATAACGTTACCTTTAATGTTTATCTCCTTTAATTCCTTGGAAAGGTTCTTGTCCTTCTGTATTGCGCGACGGCTCGGTGCTGAATAACAGCGCTCGCGGTAAATTTAGTTTATGAGCTTTTTTTCCTGACCTTTGTCTCTCAACATGGGTGACCATTAGACATCAGTTGTGGAAAAACACCGGCCTGCCTCCGTCCGCAGCAGCAGCGCGTCTTCTTAAAGCGCCCGCTTCCTGGGTTCAGAAAATCGCGCCTCCACCGCGCATCACCGCCGCTCCTCAGCAGCGCCGCCTCTGGCCCTTCTCTGTGCTTCCAGACACTGCACTCGGTGTGGGGGAAATAAGCCACATCTCAGTCAAATACCTCACTGAGTGCTTCCTCTGGAGTCCTGCCAGAGACCTGAGTGACACTGATAGGTAAGAGGAACCATCTCAGCAGCTCAGGACAGCCTTTACCTGAACCTCAGACGAGAACATCTCCAATTTTAATATCAGCTGTCTGAATAAGTGGGCCAGGGGTAACAGGAAACCTCCAGAGAGGCTCATTAAAGAGGCAAATCAGATTCAGCTGCATTTGGAAAGTGTCGTGCAGAAAGAGTCGGTTTATACACTTTAATATTTCATGCAAGGACAGCACAGGTGCGTTTGTAAGTGAAACCGCTTGTTGCCTCCGACCAGTGGCGGCTACTGGTCTGTCAAACAGGGGAAGCTCATTCTCGGCCTGCATCATAAAATTGTCTATTTATTTAAAAGTAAATTCTGCCCTACGTTCCTTTTCAAGAAAATGGTCTGTGAGCCGGTTGTACCAACCAGGCGTCTTTTCCAGTGACTGAATGAACGAGCTAAAAAAAATGAAACTCTGTAAAAGTGAAACGGGGAATGTGGTGTGTAATTGTGTGAAATGTAAATATAAAGAAATAGGTTGCAGCAGTTTTTATTTCTTGAAATTGAAGTCCATGGATGCTGAGCTTCAACGGGGAAATGCACTGTGACGCTACGAGAGTGTATGAGAAGAAAATCAAGCCGACCTGCTATATCTAACTGATTCTGAACCAACTCGTCTTTGAGATGAACGCTTTCTAATGCATTTTTAGTCAATAAAATGTTAATACAATAGTACGTAATTTGACCATTAATTTTGTGACATTATAGAGGAAGCTGAGCTTCCCTTGCAGTCTTAAAGAAATCGCCACTGCCTCCGACTAGGAACATCGCGAGTGACCCTTTTTAAATATAAAGCAGCTAAATTTTGAAGAATAAAGACTGATTTGGTGAATGTTCACTCACCCTCAAGTCATCCAAGATGTAGATGAGTTAGTTTTTTTGTTAGATTTGGAGAAATGTAGCATTCCATCAATTCCTCACCCATTTATCCTCAGTAGTGAATGGGTGCCGTCAGAATGAGAGTCACATCACAATAATCCCACAAGTGCAATTATTCAAGCAACTCTAGTATGATGTTTTGTTACAAGGGAACGTATCTGAAATTGCAAACAGACTTAAAAAAAGTGTCCTCATCTGAATCAGGAGCCAAATATATTCAAATTTATGAGTTAAAATAGTACTAAAATAATGTATTGGTGTAAAAGAACAACAGAAGATGGACTTTTTCATTAGAGGGAGCATTATTATGGGTTATGGGCTTATTTGTGGGTTATTGTGATGCTTTTATCACTCTTAATCTGACGGCACCCATTCAGGATCCATTGGTGCTAAATTATTCCAAATCTTTACAGACTATGAAATAAACAGATTTTCATCTTGGACGAACTGAGGGTGATTAAACTGGCAAACTTTTTCCTATATATATATATATATATATATATATATATATATTTTTTTTTTTAACCCACAATTAGAATGACATTGAATATGAAAATATGAAGAAAAATTTTTTTTTTTACATATATTGAAATTTAATTGCATAGCATTCACTATTAATGTCATTCGAGAGCAGATTTCGTAAGAGTTCGTAAACCCTAAGAAAAATAGAGAAACAACCCTGAACTAAACAGTTTGTCATACTGTGGCATGAAAAAACGCCATTTGAGAAGCATAATTTCTCATTATCTGAAATGATTGAGGATGGAATTAAAGTAAGAGTTAATCTAAAAACTTCACAAGATGAATGATAATTTAGCTGAAATGCACAGCCATGCCAAGTGGTTTTTAATATTGTTTGTGTACATCTGCTTTTCAGGGGGAAAAAAACCTAATAAAACCCCAAATTGACAGTAAACAAGTCGATGGCTGACTTGGTGTTCTGCCTCTGCATGTGCAGCTAGTCTTGCTGCGGTCGCTGTGATTACGGCTCTAGCTTTGGCCCACGTTTACACCAGATTGACTGAATTAAGATGCTACCCACCCCGATATAAAGCCTTATTTAGCCGACTAAAGTTTCAGTAATTTTCCACCACTCCTCACTTCTCTCATTTGATCACAAGATCACTTCTTTCCTTTCACAATTGTGTCACAACAGCAGTCTTGCGCATCCCAGTGCCTCAGGTGATGAAAATAATGCAACAGCTGTCAGTCACCTCCAGCGCATCTGCTAGTAATGCAAACATGCTCTGCAGATCAGCTCAGAAGTCCGGTCAATCAGATGTTTGGTGCGCAGAATTTCAGGTTAGAGAAAAAGCAAAACAACTACAAAAGCAGACATTACACGTATTAGACATATACACAAAGCTGATATTTAACGTATAAGCAACTACAACAAGTACCATAAGATTTAAAAAAGTATTGTAGAGAAAATCCAATGCAGTTATTTACACACACCAACAAAAAGGAACACAATACAGGTCTGGAAAGAGTGAAACATACGTGTGTATACTCCCATTAAATATAATGCACCACAATATACAGTTTGCTAATTAGCATACTTAGCAACCAGTAGCATTGTTACAAGTTCTTGGCTCATTGGATTGTAAAGCACACAGTGAAACTCTTGACTGAAGTGAAAAGTCCTACAGCGGTGGTGTTTTTTGCCGAAAGAGGATCTCCACAGAGTGTCTGAAACATGTGAACGCTTGTCTGTTAGCCTGAACGGCTCAGTAGTTTTCCACTGTCTGCAGAGGAAGTAGAAAAGAGGAAGTCGACGCTTGTCATCAAACATGTTTACATGATAGTCATTTAGCAGTATTTTTTTTTTTTTATCGACGTGAGCTTTCACACGTTCATTTTCCGAGGAGCCTCTTAACGTTTCGACAGCAGAACAATTCCTCGCGTTCGCAGCCAAAGAAAAACAACGACAACATTTCCTCTTCCAAAACAAATTGTGATTTCCCGTCCGACTGCTTTTGTAGAAAGATGAAAGTGTTATGTGATAGCGGTGATTACGCCCACTGTTTCCTCACACGTTTCTGCAGCATTAAAAGCTCTGATAATAAGCCACTAGACTCAATAGTGTGCAGAGATGCAGGTACGTCTCACACAGGATGCTGCTTCATCGTTCAGAACACATCTAACCACAATATGACTGCTGAAGGTTGCCCGATATTGAAAAAGTAAACATTTTCAGTCTACAGTAGTTTACAGTGTGAGTGCTAACCACAACACAGCTAATCTGTGAGCTCAATTTGTCCTTAAATGGTAACCTCGCAATTTAGCCATCGTTCCTAAAACCAGTCTTATGTAGATAGTTGTTTTGCAGTAGATTCAATGCTATTATCTATAATCAATCATTTACATAATATTGATTTTATGAAAAAAGTCATTGCAACTATTTACACAAAATGGTTTTATGAGGGATTCAATGCAGTTTATGCAAGCATGATTTAAAAATATTAAATAAATAAAAAAAATGGATGACTTTATGAATGATTTGGTATAAGAACCTAAAGAATGGTTTGGCAGATTATTCAAGCCAACCCTGAATTTTAAGAGCAATTCTATAATCTATCATTTGCATTCGATGCAATTCATGCAAGCAATTTCAAATTGAAATTACGTTGCATTACAATGATTTTAAACAACATTCAGTGCAGTATTTTATCTTGTTAACAAGCAAATCCTTTTCATTATGCATTTTGCAGATACCATTGCCCAAATTTACTTCAAAACGACCCCAACGTTGCCGGCACATTTGGTGAGCTGAATATGAGCTGCATTAAACACACATCTCAACACCTGACTGGAGAAAATGAACTGTCAGCAGAATAACAGGATATAGGCGGTCCTGTTATTTTATGCTTTAACTAACAGAATAATGTTTTATTGAGTAATTTATGGATGTCATTGGCTAAGATAGGACACAAGAGAGGAAGTCAACATGAACTGACATGACTCTTAAAATAAGGAAGTAAGAGAAGATCTACAGTACAAAAGTGCTCTGTTTAAAGCCCACTTAGGTCAGTTTGTTCAGTTTTTTTGATGACCATAAAAAACATTAATTCAACAAGGAAGTCTTTTTTACTTGTAGACAACTTTATCCTTGACCCGAGTGCAATAGCTATTGGACAAATCCTTTATTTACAACAGAGATGCTTGACTTGAGTGAGTGTGCACAACGCAGGCTTATGACACTTTTTTTTGCATCAATGACCTACATTAACCTCGAATACCTAAATTGTTTATAGCGATGATGAGCACTAAGCTTTTGTCTGTTATTTTCAAGGATTCACCAAAGACCCATTTAAACGAGCAGTTCAAACTAAACTACAAATGCGGCTTGAACATTCTGTGAAACGTCTCCTTTTGCAGGGAAGCCCATTTACACCACTGAATAAAAATAAACAATGGTTAATGTGACTTTTTTAACAATTTTATTTAAACTCACAATTGCAAGAACAAATCAGTCTTTTTCCACTCAAAAATAACTTTTTGATTGCGACGATTGCGAGTTTATATCCCAACGATTGCGAGTTTATATCTCACAGTTCTGAGAATAAAAGTCAAAATTGTGAAATAAAAATTTTTTTTTTTTTTTTCCAATTCAGTGGCCAAAAAGGCTCTTTTCTTTTAGTTGCAGAATGAGAAGGCGAGTGAATGATCAAATGTTTATTTTGGTATCTTCTGTCACTGATACAACGCAGCGCTGTTTAGGGAGGATTCATCATAAGGGTGCTACAGTAGTGCTACACACATGCAGTGACTCAAGTTTCTGTTTAATACAATCAAGTGCAACATTCGGTGTTTCCAGTCCCACATGCACACGATCACAGAGTCCTTGACCTTGGGCCCAATGTTAGACCTGAAAAGGCACTCGGGCTTTTGGATGTAATCCTCTTTGCTGCTCACATGCAAACATGGTCAGACTGTCTCCTTTATGTTCCGGTTCGTCCCTCTACAGAACAACCAATGTCAATCCAAACCGCGTTCCCACAGCACGGTTACACAAGCAGACTGCCTTATCAGAACTCCATGAACAAAAAACATATATGCTAATGATTTCTTTGTCACATCACTGCAGTGAGGGAAAAAATATGAATAAAAACATACTAACTTGCTTTTTGTTACATGAAGGTCAGTTTCAAATGATGTGTGCTTAGGCTGCATAACAGCAAGAGCAGCTTATTACTAAATATCACGATCTATCATGCAGTGTGAACACAGCAGCGACTGAACACTACCGCTGATAGTCATACAGTGTGAAAGATCTCTGAAAACCCTGCAGTCTGAACTCGGCATTAGCTAACATATCAGCTTATTTTCTCACATATAGGTATTTAGCTTGAAAATGCTTTTTTGTGTCCAAAATGTTGAGTTTATGATGAAACCTACCTGCAAGTGTGATGGTATCATAAAATTAGCCTTAGCAATACAAAAGAGGGTCGACTGAAGATGACTTTATTATGTAATTTCCACGAGCATCATTTCTACTACAGTATGAACTTAAATGGTAGCAGAAACGACTACGATGTTGCCTATTTGTACATCGTTTGATGCAGATATTAAATAATAGCGCTGACGTTTCTGTATGCGCTAATCAACGTTAAACGCCGTGTTTCACAGTTAAACAAACAGCTTAGCTGATAATGCCTGAACCGTCACGATCCAAAACAACATGAGTGCGTATGAAATGTCTTCAGTTACCTAAGGCAATCCTCCATAAACAAATACGTGCAAGGGAAAAGGACAGAAATGGCAGCCAACCAAATCCTTAAGGATATCCCCTGATTCCAAGGTCAGTTAATACCACAGCAGAGATAGGAGAACACAGAAAAGAGCTGGTTTAGGGTTATCATGCGCGCTAATTCCCCCTATATGACCGAGGAGTGGACTGTGTGTTATGTGCTGGCTCTTCTGACCCTGGACTGCTTGGAAGTGCTCAGTTTAATCCTACATAACGGAGGCAAAATCTGTCGTGTGAATTCCTAGTATCTGGCTCAGACTCCATTCAGACTACAGCCGATTTAAACAGAAGTAAAACTTCCCAGTAAGGGACCGTCTTTGAAAACAATACATGATTAGCGCTATATTTAGCATTCTGCTGAAAAGTGTGAGCACAAGTGTGGCACGCTTGTTAGCGAACTCTGCTTTTGTAAAATGAACTGATTAGACAACCTGAGTGAATAACAAATCACTTCCATACACCATTAGAAGGATAATGCTATTAATGCATAATGCATATTAATATCAAGTGTACTACCAGTGTGCACTCAGTATCCAAGTGTGCTCAAATGTTACTAAATTAGTAACGTAAAGTAGGGAATAGTGAGGCAATAGAAGGCGATTTCAGATTCACCCACAGCGTTGACACAAATACTAAACTTACAAAATGCACAGTTAGTACACTATAGTGTGAATACTGCTTACTAAATAGTGAGGTTAAATAGTAGGCATCAAGGTTATTATAGTTAATGAAAACGAACGAAAAGACTAAAAAAGCATTTTCGTTAACTGAAATAAAAATAAAAACGAAAACTAACTGAACTAACTTAAACGAACTAATATTATAACAAAAACGTCCTTCATTTTCGTCTTTGTAATAAGGCTTTTGGGGTGAATCTATTCATGTACTATCTATCTACTTCCCGCTGCCAGTTTTAAGCCAGGTGTTTGACCCGTAATTACAGAAATACAAAAAGATTACAAAATTACAGCATAGCCATTGTTTATATGTTATGTGTACTTGACTTCATCAGACAACGGTTTGATTATAAATAAGGATTTTAAATCAGATGAACGTGTAAAATAGAGCTAGTTCAGAAGGCCTGATAATGGGGTGCATTTCATATTCATTCTGTTTTTCTGACAACAGAAACAAAAAACATTATCTATATGTATATATATATATATTGTTATACAATACTTATTCTGGTGATCTTGATTCATGCACCTGATTCATGCAATAAATAAATAAATAAAATGAAAACTAAGACTGTAACTAATAAAAACAAAACTAAAACTAAGCAATTTCAAAATATAAAAACTAGCAAATCTGCCTCCAAAAACTAATTAAAACTAACTGAATTTGAAAACAAAAAGTCAAAACGAAAAAAAAAACTAAAACTAATGAAAAATCCCAAACTATTATAACCTTGGTAAGCATTGCACAATGCTAAAAGTTCAAATAGTAGTCCTAGTATTATATTTTCACATTGTCTTGTCAGTAGGGATGGGCATGCTCACTTCAGTAAATTATTCTCTTCTAAATGTATATTTTAATATTTGAAAAAATATCATTATTTTTGTAGAAATATATTTTTAATATACAATACATATTTTTTTATATTATTATTATATTGATATGAAAAATATTAAGCTTTGTTTGTCAGCTGCGTTTGACAAAACCAGTCAGGTCAGGGAAAAGTCAGGTTTACTTACGCTCCTAGTTTGATGGGTAAGGCGTTCTCGTTCAGATCACATGCAATTAAACACATGGCAGTTAACATTGCTTTCCCATGCTTGAACAATTAAAGTTTTGACCGTCCAGTCACGTGTCGCTCTAATAATGTGTTTGGCTTTGCACGAGAAAGCACCTCCATTTTATTCCTGCTGCTTCTAGAAGAACAAAAAGTTCAAAGTTCACAGACTGGGTCGTCGTCTGAGAGAGTGCTATGTTTGGCTGATAAATCCACTTAAGGATTTCCTCTCCTCCACTGCCACACATAGACAATCACGTTATTATGTGTCTCCAGTGAGCTCATAGAGAGCAAAACTTGATGATCCCTCTTAAAGGAACAGTTCACCTAAAAATAAAAAACTTTGACTGTAGTTATTTTGTTTCTGCAAAGCATGATTCTTTTATTTTATTGTTTTTGTATCTATACTAATCATGGCATTGCTATGGTTAACAATATGACCTGTTACTGTAAAGGTGGAAATTTTTTGTCCTGGTAGGGAACTAACACATAATTGACCTCACAGTCCTGTTGTATCACAATGGTGCCCTTGATCAAAGCCTGTCACTTTAAGAAAGACCCAGGAGTCTCTATAATTATGTATTATTACGGTCTGCTAAATTACATCTCAGAGTCCCCTTTAAACTACTTTCTGTCACTATGAAAAAAATATCTTTAGCATTTCCGCATGTAAATGTCGGTCTCACCCAGGAAAATGATTTCAGCATCTACAATTTCAAAGACGTTGCTTTAGACTGTTGGAGGTTACTAATACACTATGGTGTTATGTTACCAATAAACATAAATAGTTTCCAATTACAATGGTTTTAGTTGAAAGAATGCATTACACTGGCCACATTGCAAGGTCTATCAACATCCCCTCTACTTCCCCCAAATCATTTGTCTCCTTACAGCTAAGCAGAGTGAGATTAGCATGCTAAACCTCATTTCAGTGAATTTTAAGATGGAGGATGAAGTGATTTTGTGTTAATAATACTCAGAAAACGTTCTAACCCTAACGTTAAGCACATTCAGAGTTAACTGAAAGGTCTATAATATCAATAGAAAGCCAAATGGTTAGCATTAGCATTTAAGTCATTGGAAAAACAGATGTTTGTAATGTGTGCTTAACCTGACCACTTGTTGACCAACTTGTTCCAAGTGGGGTGAATTGTTGATGTTAGCAAAATGGCAGACGTTAGCACAATGATTTCAATGGCTGAAATACTTTATTGCAACTTTACATCGCAAAGAGACTCGTATGTGTTTGTAGACAATTCAATTAGGTGTTTGGACAGTTTTAACCCATTTTAATGTACATTTTCCAATTTAAGTAGTGCTTAGGCTACCTGTGCACAATGATGTTAAGGTAATACAAATGTGGTTGCTAATGTTTTCTGATGGTTTTTAATCAGTGCTGTCTAAATTTGCTGGCTTCATCCTGGAAAGTTATTTCAAGCTTGGCCTGATATTTTGATCTCTAAATACGCCTCGGATCACTCCTTCAAAAGATTCTATGGTTTTTTTAAGTAGAAATCAATCAGCAGAAGTAAGTGTACATTGTAGGTGTGGACTGAGGGATTCTGTCAGGACATGTACCCATCACTGCGTAATGATGCACTGGAGGAGGCGTTAATCTGCATGTATCATGGTTACCATAGCAGGACAACTCCCTGTGGCCCAATCCAATTGGCAGTCTAGCACTTCACCGAGAGCCAGGTAAACCAGTGCAATAACAAGAAGTCTTTCATTGCATGGGTTTAAACTCTTAAAATGAGCATATGTTTGTCTTTTGAGGAAATGATTTGCCTAAAATCACAGTAGAATGACCAAATGAAACTTATATGATCTGTGCATCACCGTGTTATGTTTAGGGTTTCAATGCCCTTTGAGAAGGTACATATGAGCTTTCTAAAATAGGAATGTGACCTTAGAAGAACAAAGAAGGCTAAATCAAAGCATCAGAACAGGAGTGGACAGAGTTTGCATTGACAATTGAATTGTAACCAATATGAAAATGATTGACCACAGTTCACAGACTCACCTCAGTTGAATTTGTATGCCAGAGACAGATAGTTTGCTTTACAATGGGATGCTTTTAGCCTGTTTTAGAACAATTCTGCAACACTGGTTTCGTAGATTATTAAATATAAGAGGTTACAACTACCGTCTCTCTAATTCCCGCCAATGATTATTAAGAATTGATATAACAGTTTTTAAAAGAATGGAAATGTTGTCACAACATAAACACATCCTGAGCTGTTGGTCAGATCGCACTATATACAGTACTGCACTAATACTTATAACCAGTAAATTATAATACAATCATAAAATAAAATGCAAATGTAATGATGGTTTTCTCCAATTGAAAGTTTAGAGCATGCATGCATGTATGACCTGTGACCTTTTGACTCTTTTGGTTCTTGCACATGTCGGTAAATTATAATTAATTATAAATTAAAATTAATTTCCATGTTGTTTTTCTTGATTACTGGATAGGGATTTTAAATATTACTCAACTGGACAAATTTCCATATAACCTCGGGAACCACTGCTTGGAATTAGTACATTTATTTGATTACATGGTGGGAGCCAAAGATTTCGGGCCAAAAAGATTGAAAAGTTTCACCGAAAGATATGCATTTGAGAATTTCTAAGCATTCAGCCCACTTAAGACACGCTGTACAACTCCAAAACATGACAAGATTGGAGAAGAGCATCTTGTGTTTGACATTGCACAGGTCATTGTCACCAATTTGTTTACATTTGATTTGTTTCTGGACGTATTAGTGCACACAAATCCTCAGTAAGACTGCCCATTGTGCTGTACACAAGCATTCACAACAAGAAATGCGTATTCCGTGTATACATTTCCCATGACGTTTCCATATATGGATCTTTTTGCACTTCCTTGTATGTTTGATCATAGGTTGTCATAGGGAGTGGATGTGATGATGGTTGGGAGTGATGGGTCAAAGCATGGAGAATGAAATGTCCAGTCAGTTGACAGTCATGTTGTGCGTGCAGTATGTGATCGTACAGGGTGGCTGTAAGTGGAGAGGGCTTGACAGGTGACGGGATGGCCTGCCGTCATTTAGGGTAACATAGCTGGCATACCTTTACGTGTGAGCAGCAGTAAATACAGTTAAGAATGTCATCAGATGCCACTGCCATTTTCAAACGAGTGGAATTCTATCCTTAGAACATCACGTAAAACCAACCCCTAAAACTTCTACTGTCACACTGGATTTATGCGGTAACAGTTTACAATATTTTAGATTTCTGCTGAACATTAGTTTTAGGACAGCTGACTGTGGATGGGTGGAACAAATGGGCAGATTAATTCATTTAATGCATCATGTATCAATTTTTCTTCAGGTATCCATCCATCCATCCATCAGTGCTAATTGATTTAACATTAGATTTAAGTGTTTTGTTTACTTTGTAACACACTGAGTATGATTTATTAATAAGGAGAATAAAATGACTAGTCCAAGAGTAACTCAGGATTTTGATTTCTCAAAATGTTACAAAGTCAAGTCCCTCTTCTCTCCTTATAAGCAAACTAGAATTGATCCGATAATAAATTTACATTGATTTTCAGTCTGGACGCAAACTATTTTTACAAACATTTCAGAAATATGGATAGCAACTGGTCTTAAATCATTATCAGAAGCACCAGGTTTTTTTATAGAGGATTTTTCCCCCATAACAATGAACCTCATGATGTCAAGTGACTGCTGAAAAACTAGGCACCAACTCCTCTGCACACACCCACAAGAGATGCGCCAACATACCGTCAGGCTCAGTTGATTTCTTAATAAAAGCTTAAAGGAAAAGTTCAGTAACTTGAGGGTTCGCAAATGATCTGGCTTCTGGCTTCCATTCTACAGTTAGTGAAATCACTTCACATTCAGTGACAGAATCATTTTCAAGTGTCACAAAGAACTCACTGTCTTTCGTAAAATCATCAGTAGTGACACAGAAATGTTTCGTAGTATCCATAATAGAGATTGTTCTGAACCCATCTTATGGTCAATATTTCTGTCTGGTCATCTGTTTCTCCTACCATCAATCCATCCATCCGTTCATTCATCAGTGTGTTCATCCATTCATCCATCCATCCACCTGTCAGTCGATCCATACATCTATCAGTCCATTTATCTGTCTGTCTTCCCATCTGTCTCTCCCACCATCCATCCATCAGTCTGTCTGTCAGTTCATCCATTC
>JAUMHI010000068.1:10306412-10344104 GCA_032359435.1 Enteromius unitaeniatus
TTTGTTTTCTGCAAACTTAAAGTATTCATTGTAAATCATAACCAGTCTCTATATTTTTTTGTTAAAGTGTGTTTTTTAATCATTAAAACAATAATACTTTCATTGTGTAATTTGCAAAGCACTTGCAGGTCTTGTTGTTTTACCTGAAAGTGTAAACACTGTCTCTGTGGTCCTTTTCAAAACATTGCTGACCAATCCTGTGAGTTTGCCTGACCAATGGAAAACAGACACTTTAATGAACTGGTGCCATTTGCCTGGACTGGAGAAGTGATGCAGTCTGAAAAGACAAAGAACGAGAATCAATCATCTGAACTCTGTCTGAGAAGCCAGCTGAGAGAGTTTCACACCTCCACCTCCTTTAACCACTTCCCGCCTGTGCCCTCATTTCCATCTAAACACAGGACACTACGGAGATCACCCAAACCACTATTCCTAATCAGATTCCCAGTGCAACTGTTCGAGTTTTTTCTGAGTGTCTCATTGTCTCAACAATAGGACAGACAGCCATCACAATGAGAAAATACTGAAAACAGACTACTCCCAGTGTCTTTCATGCTAATTACTTTATGTCCCAAAAGGGTTTATTCTGCTTGATCAAAACTCAAGTGTGTCATTTGTGTGTGTGCGTAGTTGTGAGGACCAAATGTCTCCAGAAGGATAGTAAAACTTGACATTTTTGAATCTGTGAGGACATTCGGTGAGTTCTCACAAGGGAAATAAAAGATTAAAAAGGCTAAATGAGGTTTATCTTAAAACGTAAAAATGCAAAAAAGGTTTGTGTGATGGTAGGTTTTGGGGTAGGGTTGGTGTAGGGCCATAAAAAATATTGTTAAGTTAGTATAAATAAATAGAAGTCTATTAAAGTGTGTGTTAATATAGCTTCTACTCCAATTGCAATCGTGCTGCAGTGATGATGTACTATTGCAGGCCATCCCTGAAGTTCATATTACCCTGCTTCCCTTGACCAAAACTCACGTTTTTTCATTGGCTTTTGGATGATTGCCTCAAATAATTTCTGTGACCAAAAAAGGTTTATGATACTTATGCTTTTTGTTAATTGCAATGTGGTCAAATTTAAACGCCTAAATACAATTCCCAGCAGTAAAAAATGTGTGTTAGAAATGAAGCACACCACGGTCATGCTTCTTCCACACCACCAGTAAGATATCTTTATTTAAATCAAATTTGGACTGAAAGTCTGCTTTAGAATAGACCTATTTAACCACTTGTAAGCAAGTCTTTTTTAAAGACGAGCACAAATGTAAAATACATTTTTTATAATTTTATAATTTTTTGTAAAATAAAATTTTAGTATTGCTCATGTATTTTATAAAATGTGAAAAACTTAATTCTGCCATTTAACCTAAAACCCTCAGTTGAACTGGAAGTGCTAATTACAAATTACCTTATTTTTTTACTAAAGGGAACTTTACTCTCCAATATAAATGTAAGACAAATCAGATTTTGGGTAAAGGACATAACCTAATCACTTTAATGAATCCGAATTCCTCTCATGCCTCATCAGAGGACTAATTGACTTAAAAAAAAACACACATTCTGGAACATTCTGGACCCAATCAAACAAGCCACTGGGCACTTGTCCCGGCCATCTGTCCAATTGTTCGCTCAAATTAGTCCTAAACAGGTCACTGGAAGGTTTAACAAAGTGTCCCACCACTTGTTATAAGTATTTTTTTCCCCCAGTAGAATTAATAAGGCACAGAAATGTTTATAGTTATGATGTTGTGTTAATGTCTTTGATCACATACTTTAATCCTTGATAACTTCAAAATCCTCATTGTCAACAAAATCTAATATCTTTTTAACATGACTGAAATGTCAACCGATGAAGAGGTAATAATGTTTCAATGATATTGCACAGGATCCAATTGAGAGTCTTTTTTCAGCATATATATATATATATATACTGTCTCGCAGTACAAGCTACAAACTTAATTGTGTTCTCAACATTCACTACTGTTATAAAGTATACTTTTATATACTAGAAAATGAGCCAAGGAGTACTGAAATAGTACATATACGTATAAGTATATTACTAGGACACTATATTTATATACTTGTATAAATAAAAAATATACTTGCACTTTGCTTAAATATACTTAATAAAGTGTGCTATATTTTGGTAAGGGGTTACCGTGGTTGAACTAAATAGATAGCAGCACATACGAGAATTTCATCGCACGTTCATCAAAGCAATAAAAGCTTCAGATAACAGCATCTGTCAGTGACGTGTAAATCTACATGTTTCTCACACAAACGAGCAGTTGTCGCGGTGTGACATTTACACAGTTTCGGTTTACACCGCTCTTAAGACACGGTTTGCTATTTTTAGCGCACTATCTTTAGTCCAACAACACTGTAAAAGAACAAAAGAGCTTTATAGATTCGAGGACCGCTTTAAGTGTTTTCATAAGCCTGTTTTCATTTATTGCTATTTTCTTTGCATTAAAGATAGGCCTGTGTTTTCATCAATTCCTCTCGGAGCATCCATTATTGGAGACGGCCTGCTGCCTTGAGTCAACATTTGTACAATCAAATAGTTGTTTTTTTGGAACTGGAACTAGCGGTTTTCGCACAATACATTCCAGGCATTATTGTGGACGGAGCGTATGGAGAAGACCAACACTTCTGCTGACAGACGCTGGCTCCGTAGACTCGTAGCTCAGTCCCGGTGGCTTGGCAAGCCGCCTCACATTCAGAACCTGTTGATAGCTGAATGGAATTTCCAGGTTGTTGGTTTTCCTTTGATGCTAAATTTAAATGTTCTTCTTGGTAAAACTACCTTGTGGACGGGCCATATTTTAGGGCCAATAAATGCGAGGGCCCAAAAATAGCCCTGTTTGTGCCTTTATTTCTCCTCAGCGTGAAACTACTCTTTGCATGCATGCCTACCATAAAATGAAATTATTAGACTTGGCGCGGCTTCTCTTCCCGGTGGGAGGGTATTTGAGAAATAAAACATGCTCTTGTTCTTCTCTGCTCTGTAGAACGAGATCTGGAGGCCTGTTTTCATAGAAACAATCGTGGCCTTCTTACATTTCTGTCAGGTGAAGGTTTCATAGCGTCTCTTTATTACAGCACTTATTAAATTAGTCTCCTTTCGCTTCTTCTGCATCATCTGAAGCCAAAAACTCTCATTACGTAACCAATGCAGTTTTCTCATCGATTAACTTTATTTAATCAGCATACAGACATGCTTTCTTTGGGGCAATGGTGTACATTTCATCTGGATTTATTCATATATATATATATATATATATAAATACACAATTAAATCTTTGCAAAATGATAAGCTTATTTATTTTAAGGAGCAAAATCTCAAAAATGTTGAGTTGATACAAATGTTTTTTATTTTGTCAAATCAAAGTCATTTGATGCTAAATAATAAATAATAAAGCGCTAAACATAATTCATGCTGTACACAAACAAACAAGTAAATATGTACATACGTAAATGCATACATATACATAAAAATGAACAAAATATATTCACTCATTCACCGAGTCATGTGGTACAACATGAACAAACAAATCAATAAATGAAACTGATGATTGTCATGGGCCAAATCAATGTCATGTGGAGCAACCAACATTCAGAAACATGCACAAAAACAACAACAGAAATAAAAGAGGAAATGACATCACAGAGATGACCCTGCTGACCAAGGACTGTGCAGATATCAGTAAATACCTTGTTAAAAAATTGCTCTCTTTGTGTTTTGTGAAAGTAAACAAGTAAATGACAACAACATTTTCACGGGAACAAACTCTTTAGTCTGTGGTTTAAGACTTTGCATGACTCAATAAGAGTTGGGATGAAATGCAAACAATTCCATCAAACCATGAGAGAAAGCTGAAAAGCAGACACTCAAAGATCTCCACACCTCATCGCTCAATGCAAAGCCAGTCCTAGTCAGCCTCAGATTGCCAACCATTCAGTCAGAAATGACTCGTTTGCATTCAGAGAGATCTCCCAGTTACCTCGAGATTCACGCACTACTGACCCACATCTGTAATCTGTTATGCACCGATAAACACTATTAGGCAGCATCTGTAATGTTTTGACACAGTTCAATTGCCTTATTGACCCTCTTCTGTCGTTTGCCTTCAGCCAAACCAACAGATAGCTTGAAGTTTCAGCCGAGTTTAAGTTTGGGATTTTCTTGATTTACAAAAGCACACATTATTGGTCAATCTGTAAAAACCTTTCCATGTTTACACCAGCACTATCATGTGACCTATTTAGAGTGCACTTCCCTCAGATAAGGGCTCCTGCTGAGTGTGTTCTTATCGGCTCCATTGCCTTTTACAGTGTTCACGGCCCCTCATTGTGTGAGCACTTCATGAGCCCTGTGAGCTCACACTGGTCACGTATCTCTCAATGGAGAGCCGCTGACCCCCGGTCGTGCCACGGGACCCTTATAAGGTGTTCCCTGCTGCTGGATTTCTGCTGACCAACAGGAAGGGAACTAAAAGAAGGAGTTAAGAAAAAAGCCCTAAAGAGTTCTCAGTAAACATACAACCGCAAATACCTGTCATGCTAAAACAATAAAAAAACATTTTAAATACGTACATACATATTTAATTTATACATATTCAAAATGTAACAACGAGTTGTTTACTTAATTATCCTATTATATTAATCATATCCAAACTAAACATGTATGGATTTGTATGTCTATTTATTGTGTATATATAAATAAACAGCCAACATATGTTTTAAAAATATTTACATCCATATATTTATATTCATATAAATTATATATAAATATATTTAATGTGTAAATGTAAAATTGTTCTCAAATATATCCATGCATGTGTGTATATATATAGAATATATAATTTTTTTATAAAAGACATAAATAGTACAATTAAGTTTAATTAAATGTTTAATTAAAATTAAATGCTTACATTTATCAACAAACTTAAAAAATAAATAAACAAATAGATTACATAAATTTAAATTATATTACATTAGAAGTGTGACTAAATTAAAAATTATTAAATTATACCACAAAAGTAACAAAAACATTTGTTAATGAATTGTAATTATTAACTTAATAACATAACATATATATATATATATATATATATATAACATGTATGATAATAACAATAACCATGTAAATTGTAATTATTACATTGTTACTAATACTACTACTAATAATGACAACATAAAGAACAATTGCAATTCAATTATTATCATTATTATTATTAATTTATCCAACCTTTGTCTTACATTTCCCTACTTATTTTTGAAATTCATTTAAATTGTAAATGCTATTATATATAATATAATAATATATTTATGAGGAACATCTGTACTACTTATAAACGTAGATAATAAAAACCCAAAACAATAATTATAAGATCATTAAAGCGAAGCCACAAATAATAATTTCCTAGTTACTTGCATGGCTGCAAACCCTGCTTTGGATGATATATGATTGTGCCTGATGAGTGGCACATGCAGGAATTCAGATCTCTTACATAATCAGTCACGCTCGCAGGCCAAGACACATTTAGCCAGCCATTTATCTGCACGTTATTGAAATTACGGGCTCTTTACCAGCACACTCCTTCAGAAATCACTTCACGAAGTCACATGACAGATCGCTTCACCGCATTCTCCATGTTTCAGTGACGGCGATGACAATGTCTTTGCTGTTCCTCTGAGGATAATGCTGCTTCAACAGATTAAGCTGAAAATAGACGAAAAAGACGGAAAAGGCTGCCCACCCTCACATTGTTGTTTCTTATCAGCTGCTGGATCTACTTCAACTTTCCATTTAAGTCCCCCATCCTCTACTAGCTGAAACCTCTACATTTTCTCTAAAAACTCTGCCTGGAATAGGAATGAAGACAAAAACAATGACGGGCTGTCAAAAAATGGCTGTGGCGTGCCAAATGTGGAGCACAGGGGAGAAAAAGTCTGCTTTAAACGCCAGCTGAGACCTGTCAAAACAAACTCACCCTGCCTGCAACACTAGAACGATATTACACAGGATATTAACAGAAACCCTGACAAAGAACAAAGCTATTTGATTGTGGTTTCATGGTGTTACACTGAAAATCTAATATACTTCAATCCAATGTTAGTGAGTAACAAGAAAATTACAAAATAAATGTAACTGTAATCTGTGTTGGGAAGTAAGTCCAACAAATTTGTATTTCAACCTTTTTCAACAACGACTGTATGATTGGAGATCCATCTATTACAGAAGGATCAAGCACTCACTGATGCTCCAGGAAACCATGCAACTATCAACTGAAGCTTCTAAAAGGACAGTACGAAATGAAAACAAACCATGATATTTACGCAAAAGAAGAACAATGTACACGTCTTCATTCTGTTCAAAAGTTTTCACACCTCTGCTGTAAATGCATTGCTTTTCCTTCTGTTTTGCTAATAGTCCCTCAGTTGTCCTCTGTGTGAAAAGATGGATCTCATCATTATTGAAAATTGTTTAATTATACACATAAATGCTGGAAAATCAAAGAATTTGTGGGAGCTGAAGAATTGATCTGAAGAACAGCACATAGTTTAACTGTTCAGGGCAAATCATGAACAAAACACACAGCAGTTGATCATTCAGATAGCAACACCGTATTATAGAATCTTTTTAACTGGGTCATTTTTACAAATCAGTCTAATATTAAATAAACAATAACATGCATTTTGTGTGAGTCCCTTTTTTGTAAAATAATTAACATTATACAGTTTTTGCAAGGTGTATGTAAGCTTGTGACTTCAACAGTATATGTATGTACTTTATTCTGATAAATTAATTGCTATATGCCATAAACTAATTTGAACTGACTTCTTCATCAACAAAAATAGCTAATAATCTGGAACATGATGTAGCCATTTATCAATTTATCAATGAACCCAATTAACCATATCATTACGTTCAGCTGAAATTAGTCTGTGTGCTCTTCATTAAGGGCTTTTTGACGGTGTATTGCTGTTCTTGTTCAGTCTTTCGGACATAATGACTGCAACAGTTTACCGCCGTTCCTCTGAATGTGTGCAGGATTGCGGTTAATAGCATACTTCAGTTTACTACAGTTTAGGTATGAGCACTTCTGCTCTGAATCCTGGGAAATGAAGAAAACCCTCATTACTCCCCAAAGGTTTGGATGGGTCATTTGATCCGTCTCCTCCGCTTTGTAAAGCGCAGAATGACATGGTTGTTATTGAAGCACAGTCCAAAAATAACGATTATAATTCCAGGCACCATATATTTAACTATGTTTCCTTGTAATTCAAAGTGATGGACTTGCCATGCCATGAATAATAGAAGTGAAAGCAACCGTCAGATTTCAGCATGAGGGCTCTTGAATATGTTCTTCAGGTTTCCTAGAAAAACTTCTGAGGAGTCTGCAGCGAGAGACGCGCTAATTGTCTTATCAGCGGGAGGCAAGCTATTGGTTTTGGCAGCCAGTGTTTTGGTTTTGTATTTTGCAAGAGAGCACTGGGCCTAAAGTCAAAGCCTCTAATAGAAAGAAAAGAGTCGGTCCAGCCAAAACAGGAAAGAATGGTAGTTTCAGATTCCAGAAATGGGTGTTGGACGCAAAGTCCTGGAAACCAAGATATAAAGTATTTTAGCACCGTTATAGCTAATACTGCCATTACTGGTTTGGGTAAATGTGTAAACACTGCTTTGAATTTGATTCAAATTATACTAAAAGATACCAAAAATGTTGATCCTCAAGTAATTCCAAATCCACATTATTTCTTACATAAAACACTAAATGAGATGTTTAGCAGAAAGTTTATGCTGCTAAAAAAAAGTTAACATGGATTAAAGGTGATCAATGAATTAATAAAAGAGTCCACAGTTAATAAAAGGAAATGATTTACTGGAAATTAATACTTTCATATGGTCATATGGTTTTGACAAACCTTTATACACACAGTCATAAGGTTCTGCAGGGCTCTTCTCTATAATGTCATTTGCTCTTTCTTCCCCCTTTGTTTTGGTTAGACCACATGACTTTGTTTTTCAAATATTAATAAGCAGTTGTCGTTTTTCTTATAAATATTATGCAAAAAGCTACTTCATATGGATGCATTGTCATGTAAATGTTGGTCAACACCAATACATTTAGTTTTTTTTTGGAAGATTATGACTGACATGTTGACTGATTAATATCAACATTTTAAGGCTTTTCCCCCTTCTTCTTCTTTATGAGATCAAGAAAGTTGTTCCACCCTGACACTTAAAAAAGTGCCAAAGAATGAATTTAAAAACCGTTCTAATTTTTTTAAATTATTATTATTATTATTAGCTTGAAGTTCATCGTTCTTCTTAAAGAGAAAAAAAGAGCACTAATCACAGAAATAATTTACAGTACATATGTGTAAATGTAATGTTTTTGACCACTTAACTGCATTTTAAAATTGTATTATTATTACATAGTACATTAATTGTGTAATTTAAAGCTGAACATTGGAGTGTAAGTATAGTTTTAACTTTTAAGATTTCAGGTGCTCTACAAGTGCATATTTAATACAATCAAGCACACTTCTTATTAAGGGTAATGCCTGAAGGTCATATAAAAGAAAAATTGTAAAAGGTAAAGTTGTCCTGTAAGCTGACCATTGAGTAACAGTACATACAGTAACAGCCTGGTTTGGAGTGACCTTGTTCAAGGGCACAGGATTGCTATCTGAGTAACTCTATAGTTCCTAGGTCTCCCTCGATTGGAATTGGACCTGTAGCTTTTGTGTTAGCAGACCACAGCCTTCACCCTTACCCTGCCTCCACCTTAGCGTCTCGGCCTGTCGTTCATAAGGTTCAAAGAGTCTTAATGGATCATATCTGCTAAGCTGACATTTATGTGTCAGTGGGCCAACGTAGGGAGGAGGTGGTCAAAGTCTGTACTCACTATTAGGTCATCAACAGAAGCCGAGGTGAAATAAAACCCATCTTTGAGAGCCAAAATGTCTAAATTATGCTTGCTAGTATCAGAAAAGTGCGGCGTGTAGCTGTAAACGGTCCTAAAATGGATAGTTTGCAGCCATAACTTCCTGCTTAAGTGAATGCAACTACTTTTGCATTGATGTTTATTGGTTTACGTGATTCATGCATTCCATTCTTCTCACAGAAACATGCTCACCAACTGCTTTAAAGGTGAATTAGAGTATTGGCACTGACAGGAGTGGTGAATCATGTCTAGCTTCCTGTAATCTCCCTGAGAGGATCTCCTCATTAGGTAAGACAAGGTCGCTCCGCAGACACCCGGCAGAGGCACGGTCAACACGTGCAACGTGCCTTATCAGCTGTGGAAATTTACCCTCAGCATGGCTGTTGCCAAACAAACAGAGCAAAAAAGCCAGGCACATTTGTAGCGGGTGTCAAAACAAACCGGAGCATGTTGGGTAAATCATGGACACAAGTTCTGTGCTTGTCCATTTCATTCTTCATTCGTCACAATAAGGGAATTTGTGCTGATAATTATCACCAGTATTTGTCTATTTGGACTGAGGACCGAGAGTACTGGGAATATATTTAGTTAAGCCTGTGTAAACTAAAGCTAGTCTAGTATCAAGACAAAGCATACAATTACATTTTATAATCAACCAGTTCTCTTTTAGTGTAAAGTTAAGATCAAATAAAACTATTTTTAATCAGCCACACTTTCATTTAATGAAAACGAATAAAATCGACCCCATCTTAGTTACGCTACTCTAAAATGAGTCTAGTCTTGACATAAGAGTGTTTAAGGTATGTATAATATTAACCACAAAAAATATCTTTATGTGTGTAAAGTTTAGCTAGTTCAATCTAAAGTTAGTCTAGTTTCAAGATAAAGTAGAAGTTAGATTGACCCACAGTTCTCTTTATGGGTGAAATGTTAAGTCTGAAGATAGTGTAGTATAAAGTTCGACTAGTTTTAAGATAATGTTTAAACGTATATTTTGATCGACTACAACAGCTCTCCAAATGAGTTAAATGTTAAGCTGTATGTTAAGCTAGTTTAAGTCTACTTTCAAAAGAGCATTTTATGTTAACTACCAAAATAAAACACAACTCTCCACGTAGTTACTCTACTCTAAAGACAATGTAGATGTTATACTGTTAAAATCAACTACATCTAACGTAAACTTGTAAAATCAACAATAAAAAGTTATGCTACTCTAAAGTTAGTCTAGTCTCTTAAAACCTAAAACTATCCACAACCTTTCTTTTTGAGTATGAAGTTAGTCAAGTCTTAAGTTAGTTTGTAATGTGTGTGTGTAAAGATAACAAGGTTAAGTAATGTTCCTAGTCACTGGGAACAGTAAATGAAACTTAAATGTGAGGTGTGTATTTTTTGCACTACTACCCACCCAAATTCTGTAATAAAACATTAGCTTAAAAATAGCATAGGTCTGGTGCGGGACTTTCAGTTTCTGAGAGCAAACACAGAAAAAAGCTTATTTTTTATTCTGTTTGGTGCTCTACATACACACTTCACCTTCTCGGCGCTCAGCAGACAAGAACAGCGAAGTCTTCCTGCAGGTTGTGTTCTAGCTCTGGGCCACTGCTCAACAGCAGAGCTTGGTGGAGAGACGCAGTCATGGCTGGACACTTATCATCTGGCAGCGCGCCTAATGACAAGAGTGCAGAATGAAGATATGACTAAAGAAAACATCGGTTTCATATAAACTTAATGTCTGGAAATAAACACCAACACAAGAAGCTGTCAATGGTGACAACTAGAGGGTAAAACATGCTGTGTTATATTAAAATACAAACCACAATGCACCTTTGTAAAATATATATATATATTGTATACAATATCAATGTTTTTGAAACAAGATAAACCTTTCATTTGTAACTCTAAGAATGAAGATACATTTCTATATCTAATAAATTATTTTAACAAATAAGTTAATTTATTATATATAAACTTAACGGTTTATATAATATATTAATAATTATGGTAAAACTTTACAATGAGGTTCATTAGATCACTTTTTGAGGTCCTCCTGAAACATTTTTGTTGTGGTCCGTGATATTTGCAGCGCATTTCTGTGTTCAGTTACGTTGTTAGAATTTGCAGCGCCTGTGTTGTCAAACCGATGAAGATGTTTTCTTAATGTGTTGTCTTTTTTTTCCTGCAGTTGCAGCGTGTTGAGCTCTCTCGGCCACCGTAGGGAAATGCTAATCTAAAAAATAATGGATTTAGTGCAGGGCTGTCCAAACTCGGTCCCGGAGAGCCGGTGTCAGCAGAGTTTAGCTCCAGCTTGCCTCAACACACCTTCATGGAGGTTTCTAACATTGCTGCTTCAGGTGTGTTTGATAAGGGTAGAACTAAACTCTGCAGGACACTGGCCCTCCAGGACCGAATTTGTACAGCCCTGCTTTAGCCCTCCTTCATCTATAGCTGTGATTCCCTCCCATGTTCCTGGAGGACATCCAGCAGCACATTTGGGATGTGTCACTAATCAAACACACTTGATTCAAATCATCTGCTCATTAGTACATTAAGACCTGAAACAGGTGTGTCACATCAAGCAAACACCTAAAACATGTCCTGCTTGCACGGTTTCCAGTAACAGGGTTTGGAACCACTCATAGCCAATCAGGTAGTTTCTTTATTTCTGAAAACATCTTCTGAGGCTCTGACGTACGTTTTTCCTTTGTAAACTTGTTGTTACAGGCCTGTATCTTTATCTAAATAACCAATGCAAGAAACAACCCCTAGATTCAAGGCCACAATATATACAATCCGCCAAGAACATCCCACAAAACATCTTGTCTTTCAAGGATGAGTGCACTCATATTTCACTCAACGTAACCAAAACCTCAACACCCACAGCGTCTGCTCCAGATTCATTCCACTCGTTTATTTGCTGCATTCAGAGCATTTCTCACTTTTCAGGGAATGACAACAATCAAGTGTAAAGAGGACTGGATTGGTGTATGGTCTACAAAGCAAATGGGTTGGAGGAGCGTGGACACAGCGATCCCAGGGTTTCTGCTTCTCCTCCTCTAGGGTTTGACTTGAAGCCAGCAGTGTGTGAAGACTTTATATAAACAGGTTTAATATTTCATAAGCTTCACAATAGGCGCTGAGCACGTTTGCTGATACAGTAGTTCACAGCAGGAGACAAAAAGTGTGCAATAACCTACTTTGCAAATAAAAGAAATTAATAAAATTAGACTACTTTTTTTTTTTAAATACATAAAGAAATAAATGGGTCTGATCTGAAGAAATCACTATAATGAATTTTATCAGATTTTACAGAAAACAAATTGTTTAGACTTTAATAAAATTATTTATATAAAACAAAGAAATTGACGAATGAATGAACGAACAAACAAACGATTTCTCTGGAAATGACTACCTGAATAGTAACATAAAATATTAATATTATATTGTAGCATGAGCCCCAATATTACAGAGAATAATAATATAATTATCTGTATTCTGTGTTGCACATTTTACTTTCAAATATTATTCAATATGTAGTTTTTCTATAATGAATCAGAGAAAAGAGCGATGTCAAAAACAAACAGGAAACTAGAACGCGTAGAATTCCCAGTGCAGGTCAATACTTCACAGTGAACTGTGATATTGAAGCAGAGTGCTAATGCTAATGAGTGGCTGTGGTGATGAGCAGCAGCTGGTGATGATTACTGAATGAGAACAGGTGTGAGTGTGCAATGCATGATGGGAAATTGAGTCCATGATAGAATATGAGTCCAAGGGAGGTGAGATGATGCTCAAGTGGAGCTTCGAGGGCACTCAAGATACTTGGTTTCTTAGTTTTTAACGAGTTCTGCACTTATACTGGCCTTGTCAAGCTCCGTAGTTCAACATCGTTATGGAACAAAATTGAAATGCACATTATAATTTATTCAGCAAAGAATAAATTAATTAATCAATTAAATAAAAATGTATGAATTATGAATAGTAATAAAACAATTATGGCCTCACTAGTACTGAATTTGATATGAATTTTATAGACTAACTAATTTTTTTCTGTGTAAAAAAAACCCAAAATATAATTTAAACTTAAAAGATAATTTACATTTCTATTATTACATAAAGTATGAAAAATAACAGAAAATAATTAGAATTTTTTCATCACTAGTGTCCAAAACAGCTTAGTTACCAACAGTATTCAAAATACATTATTTTATGTTGTCCAAAAGAAAGTCATTCATTCAGGTTTGAAACAACATGAGTGTGAGTAAATGATAACAGACATTTATTTATTAATAAATGAGTACATTTGTAAATGATGATTGATTTACCAATTTAATTTTTGGTGAACTATCCCTTTAATGTTTTTTTTAAAAGGGCTTCGTACAAATTGACCCGTTTCAGGAGGCGGGGCTTAGAGGAGAAACAATAATGTATAGTATGTGGACAAAAACAAATTGCATTATACCAAATACACAAGTATTTAGCTACATCATATGACCCCCTTTAAATAAATAAAAGAAACTAAAACTACCAGCAAAGAAGTAAACAGATCTCTCTCTATGAATAGGGCTTTGAATCACTGATTCACACGATTAGTTCAAAACATGGATTCATTCAGAAACTAAACACTGGTGTGTTACTCAGAGATGCGCAACACTTCTGCTTCTCGTCAAAAATAATATTTACATTGGCAGAACAGAACAAAATCCACATGTTGCATTGAAATTTTGCACAATATTAACTTCAATATTTATAACAATATTTACTGAGCTGTTGTATTAAATCACATTTGCACTTGAGTTCTTCATGACAAAAACAGCACTCCTGTGATTTTGCTCTTTCTGCTAATTATATATATATATATATATATATTTATATACATATACTGTACATATGAGAAAAAACTCATTAAGTGTCTTTTTTTCAATATCTATAATTTTTAGTCCATTTTATTCTGTATGCAGTTTTCCTGTAACGATCTATTCATTTCCTAAGAAAGTCCACACCTTTGTTAAAAACAACAGTTCTGACATCAAACATTTTTTGACTACAGTGTTCAAATACTGCATTTAAATGTCAGCCATTGGAACAAATACCTTCGATTACTGTTTATGGAGATTACACAAAACAAAAATCTAACGTCACTTCAAACACTAGGAGGAAATCACGAGTACATCTGTGCAGGGCAAAAGCTCTTTCATTTGGGCCTCTCGGAAAGCCGTTATTTTGGAAACAGATTTTTATAACAATCCCATGATCGAGTCAGATGAGGGCTTATCAGGAAACAGATCAAGTAAATAGTGGATCCTTGTAAATCTGATCACATGCAGGTCCTGAAACCAGTTTATTCTTACAGAACTCGAGATTTACATGCAGTTTGAGCCTAGTTAGTGCAAATGGTACATTATAAACTGGATTTTTATTTTTAGGTGACCTAGCCTTTTAAACTTCACACTGCTGAATGAATCCATGTGCACTGTGCAGTCAGAATATATTTACTGCATATGTCTCTGACTCAGTGCGTTTCCTCCAGGCTATTAGCTGATGTTCAGGATTCTGACTTCACCCTGTCCCCAGATTTTCGTGGTTGGCCATTTATTCATGCACTTTTTTTCCTTTAGATGCCACGACAATATAAACATTTCTGTGCAGGGTTTTGTAAGGCAAATGTGTAACTGCCTTTCATAGCTTTGACACAAGCTATTGTATGCGAGGTATTATTTTGAAGAGGTTATCTGATCATCTCATGCAGCTGTATTATACAATGAAATGACTCATGCTGTGTTACAAGTCTGAATTGGGCAATCATCTGCCTTTTTTTTTGTATAAAAAGGGTGAGTCAGTGCTACAGATAAGATGGAAAAAAACAAGTCGCAAGACTTGGAAATTTCCACTCGCAAGCTAAAGGCCTATTTCAGCATAATTTCTTATATAGTGATGCAAGATTGAAGGTTTACATCGACACCATTTTTAAAAGCAAATTATACAATTATTATAAAAAGAATTTTTTACATTATTATAAAATGAAACAAGTAAATTAAATATTATATACAATATATACATATAAAGTGCATTTATTTATAAAGCCTGTTTAAAAACAAGACAGACCAAAGTACATAGAAATCAACCCATAAACACATAAAACAGAAGTAATAAAACATTTGAATTTAAAAACCCAAAGGAATGACAGAGAAACATTCGGAATATATTAATTATACAGTATATATATATATATATAAACATATAATGCATTTCCCCACACAAAAATTAAAATGTGTTTTTAAAAAAAAATATAAAAATATGTGATTTTACCAAACATGCAAGAAAATAAATAATACAAAAAAGACATTGCAGTCAGTGTATTTTTTTATTATTACAAATGGCAAGTTGTATTACTATAAATATGATTTAAACAACTTTGCAGATTAAATAACACAGTTTTACTATACAAAAACAATTAATAACAGAATTAATGCAAGTTAATAAAAATAAAATGATTAAATTCAATTACATTTATTGCATTCATTTAATTTAACTGTTTATTTAATAAGACTGAATATTTATGTATGCATGTTTATTTACTAAGCTAGCCCCATTATAGAAAAATGTATAATTTGGTAAAAGTGAAGTGAATTGGAGTGAACTAGCATATATGACTTCAAAAAGATAACGCGCAGGCCAACAGACAATATAAACAATAAATATCTATTATTTTGAATTTTAAAGGATCTTTAAAAATCTCCAGGTCATCAGAAGAAAATAAAAGAAAGAAAAATGTATTGGCATTTAACTGTAGTGTACAGACAGCTAGCTATAAAATATTTCTTGCAGTTTAAGCCTTTGTTTTTGCAACATTTATGGGACAAATAAAAAGAGGTTTATTTCAAACTGAAACTTTATGCAGACTCTTTGTTGAAACAAGTACAGTGAAATTGATAAACGTGGGACCAGTATATCAGCATGACTCAGGTTTTGAATGCCATGATAAATTTATTACTCAAGGTCAGTAATAAAGAGCTGTCTTGTTTGCATTCCTGAACCCAGGAGGCTATGATATAATACTGCAACACTAGACTATACCAGGACTTAAAGTGCATTAATAAGTCAACAAAAGCACAGTACATTTGATAGCTTCAGTTGGCAACCAATTTGTAATTCTACCTTACGTTGCAGTTAATGTAATTATTTGTTGAAATGTCCACCTCGCAGCTCACAGCAGAGAGAATCCTGTGTTTTTAGGTGGGATTTCTTAAGCACTTTTCCTTTTAAAACAGAAAAACAAACAAATAAATGAATAAAAAAACTAATCAGTCAACCAACTAATAAATGCAGTACAAACCTTACTGACTTATCAGAAATGAATGAATATTGACAGGGCAAAGTATTTGTATTTTTTCAGTTACATTAGTACATCAACCATTTGTTTGCATTTTGCATGAAGTTTCATCCACATCGATAATGTCAGTATAAAGTCCAAAACTTATGTTGTTTCTTCTTGTTGTTTCTCTTTCAACAAAATATAAATGAGCCAAACAGCAATGTGCTAAACAAGCTGACAATGTTATAGAAATATCCTAGATCGCTTTAGTAAATGCTCATGCAAGCACCAAAAATACCTAAATAAATGGCATCGCACTGTCCTACTGTAGGATCCACAAGGCAGCATGCCAAAAACAAAGAACACCCTGCCAACCATCACCCACAGAGAGTATCCAGAACATCTTATTTGCTACCTGGCACCTGGCAACCAACCAAAACCTTTAAGCAACCACACTTTAATGCGCTAAAACACACCCTAAAAAGCACACAGCAACAGTATGAAAACACTCTAAACACTCCGTCCTAGGGACCACACAGAACACCCTAGCAACCACACAGAACAACTTATAATCTTCATAGTAATGCCTTGGCAACCACTCCAGGGACAATACAGCAAACCATTAAAGCACTTAGCTAACACACATTGATGTCCTACCAACAAAGTCTCACGAAAAACTCTATCAACCACAAGGTCATGTGTTGTAATACACTCCGAACACCTTAACGACCACCATTGAACCGCAAAACAACATTAAAACAATCAGAACACTTTAGCATCCCCCTATCAATACCCTAGCAACCACAGTGAACACCTTATACACTGAATAGCAATGCCTTTGCAACCATGTAGAAAACTCAACAAGCTGAAATACAACCAGAACAGGTTAACAACGTAAAGAGCACTTACACACTGTGAGAATAACTTAGCAACCGTATAACACTGTGTTAAAAACACTGACTCTAGCTTAACAACTACCTACAGCATCCATGCAAAAAACAATTTACAGCAAGCTAACTCAGTGCTGGCACGTTTGGCACAGACAGGAACCAATCGCATCTTCTTCTAGCAAACATTAATACTTTTTACCGAGAAAATAGAAACAAATCAAATTGTATCTAGTCACAGATCAGCGAAAATGAACTTGGCTAGAAGTCTAGAAATGAAGGATTTGAGCTGGTCACACAAAGGTTGTCCATCACCATTGTGCTCTTGAGCCCCGGGGGACTGTCTCTCTGATTACTGTGCTGCATTCTGGATAAAGAGCATCTGCTAAATGCCAAATAACCAACACAAACTCCATGAGAATGAGTTTTGAGTTTCCAAATTTGGACCATATTTTATGACATATGATCCTGAGGGGATACACTGTTTCCATCCCTCTGAACCCTGTGACTCCAGCACACGAAAACAACTCAAGTTCAAACACAGTGGATGTAATACAGCTTAATGGCCCAGGCCGGCGTTAGCATGCTCCTCACCAAAAACAAAACAGGGAACATGTGCTCAAGAGCCGGCAGAAAAATAACATGTCATTTGCTGAACCACAACAATTATTTCCCTACTTCAGTACATCTGTCAAGCCACAGAGCTAGACACTAACGATATTAGTATACATGCTGGGAAACTCATTGCACCCTTGGATGGGTAAAAAAGACACATTTTTGGCATTTTGCTACTCTACTGAGTGAAGACAAGAATATCATGTACCCCAAAAATATGCTTAGTTGCTGCCATTGTTCCTAATGGACTCTCACTTCCAGTTCATGGAATTTGTTTTTAGTGTGAAAATCCCTTAAATAGTCTTTAAAAAACACACTGGTAACCACCCTGCCTGGCAACCACATATAACCACACATAGCAACACCCAGGAAACTACCTACAACACCTTTGGAACCACTTCCTGGCAACTAGCCAGAAAACCTATTACCCACCTAGCAACTAGCTACAACACCATAAAAACTTACTAGAAACTTACTAACATCTCAGAAAACACATTGCAACACAACATCAACCACCACTGAACACCGAAGATAGCAACCGGCAACACATTGCAAACATTCAGGGAAAGTGTGAACTCTGATTGGATGCCTAGTTTCATGAATGAGTCAGTGCCAGAGAATTAAAGTGATGAAAGTGATGAAAACGAGTAATAAATGAAGGTAGCACAAATAAAAGACTCTAACGTTGCGCAATCTTACCCAAGCATTCCAATATGTGAACACTATCATAACACAATCATATTAAAACAAGTCGTGAAATGAAAATGCAGCCAATGGAAACATCGATTTTGCAAAAACTCCCAGTTATAGCAAAAATTTGTATGCTCACATAAGGTGGCTTTTCCATGCAATTCTAAAAAGGATAAATATACTTCAATGGAAACAATGGTCACTCTTTGATGTAGTGTTACCTTCAAGGAACACCTCCTACAATGTCGCTTTCAGTCAGACTACAAGTGGCTTTTCTTGCCATTAATGCCAGGGTAAGTGATTTCTGGAAGCCAATGTTGCTATTTGAAATCATCGAAACAAACACAGCCCTACCCCAAAGAATCTTGCCCCTATTTTGATAGCCCCGCCTCACACATACACAGCCTACACCACGCAGGCAACGATATATACAATAGTTCTGTGAAACAAAGCAGAACCAATGTGACACTGTGTCCACACGGGACATGAGTGGTGTCACAAAATACTACAGAAGTCATTATAATCAGTGATGCTATCTACATCGGATGCGAGCGGCACAACAAATCGACAGAAAACTGCTGCCGCCCTCTTTTTATGACTTGCTGACACAAATTTCAAAGGATTATCGATGTTCACTTTATTGCGTCCCATGTAGGCAGGTTTTAGCTGTCATGGGATCTGGTGTTATTATCTGCTGGCATTATTATGGTATTCAGTCAAAGTTTCAACTTCTGCAATAAGTAAATTGGCCATCATTAGTCAACATAGCAATCATATTGGCAAGAATAGAATAAATCCCAAAATATAAACATGTGAGACAAAATGACAAATACAAAGCAAAGGGAATTTGTTTCTACATGTGTTTTTGGTAAGACATTCATCAAAATCAAATAAGAAAAATGCAAAACAAAAAACAGTAGTTCTGGCCATAATGGAGTTCCCAGGCATATCAAATTTCAGCTTTTCCTAAAATGTCTAAAAGGACTGTGTTTATAGATGGTGAGTCTGCTTCAACAACTCTAAAGAAAGGACACCTGTGTGAATGCACTTAAAAAGAGTTGAATTTAAATCAGATAAGGCAAGTAAAAGGAGCCATTTTAATTGGAAGTCAATGGCTTTTTGTTACCACCATTCTGCAAAATATGTTATTTTATGTTCAACAGAAGAAAGCAACTCGAGGGTAAGTAAACGGTAAGAGAATTTGCAGTTTTTTGGGTGAACTATGCCTTCACAGCTCAATTAAATATAGCAGATTCACTAAATCTTTTCATGTTATTCGGCCATTCAGCAGCACCTCATTTCTGCCGTTAGACTTTTATTTTGAAGAAACGGAACTGGGAGAGGCGAATTCAACTTTGTGAAGAATGGCAGGCATGCTTTCCACAGGGTTGTCGTGCCAAGTCAAGTGCTTTTTTCCACATGATCCTGCTTTGGAGGACAGCCAGATGACTGATTCAAGAGGTCCTTCAGTGACTATCAATGGCTTGTGGGTGAGATACCATAAGTTCTTTGCTCTTCCCTAAGGCGTGTGGTCCACAGCTGATGCATTGTTGAGTATTACAGAGGAAATACACTGCAAGGAGCAAGTCATGTATGCAAGGTCAAGATCTTAGCTGGTATGCAGAAGCTGGATATTTCCATTGATTGTTGGATGATAAAATTTTTAAGCTCATTCCTTTATCATTCAGTTGTTCCAAGAAATGGTTCACTGGAACACAAGTGCCAAGATCAAGCTATCCTTGTTTTTTTTAGTCATGTACCACCACTGAGAGAAGTTGTGTGTTTGTGAAGACTACATGATGCTGGTTACAATATTGGGCCTGAAACAAACAAATTGATGATTGATAGTTTTTCACACCTGTTTGTCGGACAGGATTTCTATTTTACTTTGATTTCGAAAACATAAGGAACCAATGTCATACACCGATCGGTCTGCACATGCAGACAAAGGCAAAATCTAGATATTTTAGGCAATATCTACTTTTTTTTTTTTTTTTATAAAAATAGGCGCAACCGTTTGTAAATTCTATGGGTGTAGCTTCCAGTCTCATCCGCTATTTTTAGCTGTACAAGTGAGCAAGATTGGACACCCCACATGAAAACCATTTAGCAACTTTGTAATTCTAGTTCCATCATCAGTGGGTGGTTTTTTGGTAAATAACCTGAGATAAAGTTCATGCAAACTCAAGATATTGTCATGTCTAGGTTCTCAACTCTGGAGCTTGAGGTCCACTTTCGTGCAGAGTTTAGCTCCAACCCTAATCAAACATACATGAAAAAACTTACCAAGGTCTTTGTGATCAATAAAATGATACTGGCAGGCGTGTTTGATCAAGGTTAAAGCTAAAATAGGTAGGGAAGTGGACCTTGAGGGTCAGAGTTGAGAACCCCTGTTATACAACATAAATGGGTCTACAGAGGTGTTTGGGAACATCATCAAGCTGAACAGGAAAACATTTACTCAATAATCCACTTTCAGAGTCTCATTTCAGAGTTAATGTTTTTGTTTTTTTGTTTTTTAAACAAAGGGTTTAGCTTTCAGTTTTTGTGATTGTATTTAGGCTTCTAAATTTACAAAAGTAGATGTAGATTTGAGCAAGATTAGGTTTTGTTGGTCACACAGCTTATGTCATGCAATAATTCAAAGCCAATTAAGAAATCGTGTTTTGGCCTACAAAAGGTTTGGTGTAATTATACCCAACACACACACACACACACACACACACATTGAGAATATGGATCTTAATTACAATACCATGTATGTTCCTGAAATGAATGTTCAGAATTTCACTTGAAATAATAATACCACCAACTGTCAACAAACAATTCTTCTAAAACTTTGCAAGCGACGTGACGTTAAGGCTCTTACACCTGTCACACCACACTGCAAGAGCCCTAAAAAAGCTTTCCCAAGACGCCCTAGATTCCTCATTCATGGGACAATAAGCTATCAAGAACATGACAACTAGGGCAGAATTTCACAAGGTGGGAAATCCAAACAATGAGAGACAGTCGCGCCACCTCAAATATGGGACAAAGGAGCATTGATTGGTTCTGCTGGCTGCAAATCCTCACTTGACACAGTGCTGAAAGTGGAGTGAGTGGAAGCTCTAAATGAGTCATTCATAACTGTGTTAAGCAGGGAATTAATGTAAGTCCCACACAGGTCAGGGCTCACTCAGACAATTTTGCTGCAGATTATTTCATCACCTGTCGAGGAATAACTTTAGATTTCCACAACTTGTTTTCAGTTTTCATTTCATTTTGACAAGGTTGCAGAAGAACATAAAACTTATCTCCCCCCCGATAAATAAATGATAAATAAACAAAGAACAGTGCCAGTGGCACAAGTGCTAAAACACTTTGTGTAGACTTTTTTTTGCCCAAACAGAGGTGCAGATATTTGCCACTATTTACAATAAGATAAGTTTTGCTATTTTCACTTAATTTAAAATGAAATTCATTGCTCCAGAAATTATTCACTGTAATAGCAACCGTTTAGGATTTTCAGGTTTCGAAAAAGAACTGGCCCTTCACATAGAGCAAACATCATGCAGCACTTGACTGTGACTCGAAGCAGAAGGAGACAACTGGGAAAGTCCCCAAACGCTGCCTTCAAACCACAGACCAAATTCACTTAACATGCAAAGCCCCCGTTCAAAACAACGTAGCGCAGCAGTTAACATGGTAAATCAGGAGAACTATGAACCACACTAAACGTCTGCGGCTTGTTGTTTTCTATATGCACAATGCAGACTGTACCGCCTGTAAACAAATGCATGCATCAGCTGACACGCAGTCAAATGCCTTTTATTTGGCTTGGAGAGAGTTGTTTTGAGGATACTGGTATAAATCCCAGATCCTCGAGAGAAGCTCACTGGTAGGTGACAGATTTATTCAAATATTAACTCACAAGCTGGCAAACAGTCTCTAGGAGTGAGTTTGCACAGTCTCTGTTAGATGAAGGGAAATAACAGGGTTTTCACACCAGCGTCACTAGAACTACCATTTACGGGAAGAATTACTACATTTATGGTCTCTGGGCTTAAATCCTAATACATGAAAATTATAATGCTATCTTCTGCATAACAGTCAATACGTCTAAACTGTATTGGGTACTGTACTGTAACAACTATGCAAAAGTTTCTTTGGAAGATTCATTATGGTAAACTTTTGTTTAGTTTTTTTGTTGATCCAGTAACCCTGTACATTTAATTGTCTCGTGCTGTTTAAAAAGCAATCAATAATAAAACGTATTTGCCTAACTTAACCTGTTGTTCTTGTTTTGCTAATGCATTTCGTGATACCTCCTGTATGTGTTTTAATAGTGTAATGTGTATTTTAATCAATACAATTTGTAATTCTGTGTTTTTAAGTTAAATATGTAAAATATGAGCAAAAATTGGGTGCTGAATAAGATGTTGAACAAGAACATATTTTAAGCAGAGCATAACAGACCTTATTAAAGGAGGCCTATTCTGTTATTGCTCACAGTCAGGGCCATTACATTTAATATGAGTCATTCAGTTAAGTTAAATCAGTTTCTTTGTTGTTTTGTTTTTGGTCAAGGACATCACACAGGCCACTGGCGGAAAAGGTTTGGTGTTAACAATTATGTATGCCTCAGTAACTTTCATTACCAAATCATTAATAAATCTTAAAATAAAAAAATAATATAAAAGTATATATTTTTATATTTTATATTACAAGACTATGTGCTATGTCACACCAGCTAACCACTGGGGTGCATCAAGGTTCGGTGCTGAGCCCTATTAAATATTACATCATTGCTAATAAAGTAGGAATGTGTCAGTATTGTGTATGTTGGTGTTGTGTTCCCTTGACCCATGTGCATGCCTATATTTGGTTGTTCCTCTCCCCAATTAGTTCATTGTTAATTTGCTCCCAGCTGTGTTCCCCAGGTGTTTTCAGTTCTCCCATTATGTCCGTGTGTATATTACCCTGTGTTTCTGACTCTCCCTTGTTGGTCCTTAAGGTCTATATGTCTTCCAGTCTGCGTTGTGTCGTTTGTTCCTGAGTTTGATCATTAAAAAAGACTCTCATTTGCACACTCCGTGACTCCTGATTTCTTCATACGGCACGCATTGTGACATAAGGACTGACCATTAATAGCGATGGAGGTTGCCGCATACTTCCTCCACCTTCACTGCCTTTCTACACGCTGAGAAATGCGGTGAAGTGCGATGATGCTACCATCATCCACGTTTTCTGGCTCGGGATTCAGAAGCATTCAGAAGGGATTCAGCTGTGCAGGAGGGAGGTTGTCTACTGGTGTCTGGGAGAAGTTCGGGTCCGAGTAAAAGCATGGACACCGTCCCCCAAACAGCCAACAGACCCAATGCCCATGCCACAAGAACGCCATCCGATGCACGTAGACACAGGGCGGGAATGTCCTTCAGATCATGCTTCTTCTGAGGGGTGTCCATTATCAACCCCCCCGTAAGCACATCCAGTTCCCCACGGCCAGCCAGGAGAGCCGTTCCCGAGTCCCAGCCAGGAGCCCGAGTCACAGCCAGGAGAGTGCCCTCCAGAGCTGGTGCTGCAAGAGCGCCCTCCTCCATGAGCCCCTGCGACTCCTGATCCGCAATGGCCCCCGGAGAAACCAGATCCACCCTGGAGGCAGTCCGTTCCCCCTTCCAGCCTACAGGGCTGAGTTCGATCGATAAAAGACTCTTGTTTTGCACACTCTGTGACTCCTGTGTTCTCCATTCGGCACGCATTGTGACAGAATTACATAACATTTAGTTTTTATGATAAAATGAAATTATAGTCCACAATATGTTAAAAGATACAAATTTTGACTTAGGAAATGTTGAAACTAAACCAAATGTTCCTGCATTGGGTATGTTTTCTATATAATGCACAAATTAATGTCTTATTTATTATTATTTTTATTATCATTATTTTATTTATTTATTTATTTTTATATGAAACATGTTGTAGTAAGATCATTCACTCATATTTCACCACGAAGAAATTTAGGAAATCTTCCTGGGGTACATTTAGACTTCATATAAACAAAATTTAAAGTGTTTTGTTTTTGTTTTTTTGATCTTTTGACTGTTAGAGTTACATGCTCCCAGTGGCATTTCTCACAATAACTAAAACTTGTTGCTAAGGATGCAAAGTGAGCCACCCAAATTTCCCTCCTTTAGAAACCCATCTGGCCCCAACCCAAAACCAATAAATTGGAGCTTAGGAAAAGAGCTAACAATATAGTTGCTCTGACCACCAATAGGTAGAAGACAACAGGCTTCATTGTGTTGAATTAGGGCCTTTAGAAAGCCAATGCAGTTCACAGAGTAATTCTAAGACAAGGCTCACTTAAAGGGAAAGGAAGTATTTTCAATGCATGTCAACAAGCAGCGGAAGAGAACTCCTAATGGGTTCAGAACTGCCACTGGTATGCATGAGGAAAAACATGTGTGGCATGCAAACACACGCAGGCATCTTTTAAGCTAGTGTGGGCAGTGGCATGAACTTCTTAGCAAGTACGGGAAATGACACTTGCAGAGCACGCAGACCTTCCACGAGATGGGCTCCACATGGTCTGTAGATAGTAGTGGCGTTATTATAGCAACCTCATTGCATTTTTGTGTTTAGAGCATTGTGCCGTCCCAAAATCTGGGTAAAACCAGGGTTGCACGTTTGTTGGTGCTGGTCTGTGGTTTGACTTAAATGACGAGCTGTGACCAGGACCTGTTATTGTGTTTATGGTTACTGTAAAGGGCTCAGCTCAGGCACTATTACCAGAAAAACAGGAGGAGTGAGGTATTGCTAGAATCCACTACTTAAAAACAAATTTTCATTTTCCGCTGTTAAAGCATTTATAAGTATACTTAAAAATGAAAAGTCTGAAAAGATAAATGGTACAATTTACTGTCACATGGACTTTATAAACAACAGTGAAGGCCACCAGACTCCACATCAGTTTTGCTATATTTGACAGAGCTAACCAATGAGGTTCCTCAGAGTTCAGCACTTGGCCCTTTTGTAGTATACATAACCTCACACGATCAAATAATGAAAATAGATTGTTAAGATAGTATTGTATTATATTATATAAACACTGAAAAAATATTGTAAAAAATGAGGGTGGGGTGGTGACAAAATTCTCCCGTGATTCATGTATAAACCAGGAAGGAACACCTGCTCACGTGCAGTCAGTATCCTTAGTTTTAATAATAATATCATGCAAATGAAAAGATAAACTCAAAATTTTCCATTTTGAAGCTAAAAGGCCCTATATTAAAGTCCAGTTGATTGGCTAGTGTCAATGTAAATAACAGCCCCCACTCTCTCTTCCTCTCCCTTATGAATATCATCATCCACTGTTTACAGTGACGCTTACATAAACCGACCTTGGTACATCTTAACTCTCTGGCCTTACATCTAGGATTTCTTCCTGTCATTGAGGGCTGTTATCTAACTGCTGTTTGGTGAGGTATGCTAGGGATAAATAATCGCATTGTCATTTGTTCCTGGCTAATTTGCAGAAGTCATTTGACCCACTTTCTCCAGGCAGATCCCATAATGCTAATCCTCTCTGTGAGAAAACATATGTGTCAACTTGAATGATAATCAGTCTGCATACAAACTGAGTTACTGTAAGATGGGCTTTGACAGATAAATACAGCACAACAGAGCTCTGTTCCAAAACTGAGTAAGCCTAGACAGCAAGTATCCTTCCTCAGAAGGAAGATGCCTATGCAGACAGCAAGGTAGCATGCTAAAGATAATCCAATGAGATAGACTAAAGGTTTTATTAAGGACGACACACTAAAGGTGCTCAGGGGCACATCAAGATGGAGTGTGCCCGACTCTTGCTATAAATACCTTTTCAACACAAACATCAGTGAAAACTACTTAAAGTTCATAGTTGTTTTTTAAAGGCGCTTGTAAATATTGCCTGGATGCCTTTACATATATAAAAGTTTTATTTTATAAGCAGAATAACTAAACTATTAATGAGCATAACAAGAAGACAAAAATATCCAAAGTATGAGGTTCACCTTGGGAACAAATGAATACTGAGCGGTGCTTCAGGATGCATGACATGAATAAAAACCTAATAACACTTTTACTAGTTTCTAATACACAGGTTTTGTGAGCTGATGGCTTTATTGTTGCATGAGCAATTGAGCTGTTGGTTTAATAGAGTTGTTGTTGATAAGCAGGAGCGACTGGAATGTTTGCGTTTTGGCATTTCTTCACCTCCATACAAGGACAAATGGTGGCTGTCCAAAGCTGTATATTGTTTTACAAGAGTTGGAATTACAATGTGTAATAACAAAGCTGAACTAGATGAATACCCGTGCACTACTTATACAAGCCAAATAGCCATGCATTTCTCTGCGGTTGCTAACGTACTCAGATTGTTTCTCCGTAGTGGTGGTTGCCCCTGAGGGCTTTTATCCACCTTATTTTCCAATGTGGAAGTAAGCCATTTTCTTTGAATATAAAAGACTTCTAGTTCATTAGATGCTAGATGATGTGAATTAGATGATGTTAGATCATCCACTTTTGTTTTTAAGTTTGCCGGTTATCTTAGCAAGCACGTTTGGTGACATGTGATACTAAAAGCTAATTGGCTTGAATGGATGCCCCTCACACATGATTGGCGATGCAGATTGCGGCAGACACAAACTTTGTCGACAGCACTGGACGGAAGGAAAAGACTGGTCAGTTTCGGCCTTATTTTAAAATTTAATTCATCAACATTTCTTTCCTTAATTACGCTCTTAATAATAAAGGTGCCTTACATTTTTTTTACAGCAATGCCATAGAAGAGTCATTTTTGGCTTCAGAAGGAACCATTTAATCAAAGTTTCTTAACAGAGCCATCTTTTCTTTCAAAGAACCTTTTGTGAAACAGGAAAGTGCTTTGGATGTTAACGTTTTTCTTTTTGGTACCATTTAGACAAGAATGTTCAAGAAGTGTATAATACAGGACCTTAAAGACATGAATGAACAGTAGTGTGCTAAATTATACATTACTTTCTTATCACCTAGTCAGAGTTTTAAATGAGAATGTCAATAAAACAGCTTGGATATATTACAGCTCCCATTATATTACATTTCCCTCAGTGAACTATATTAATGTCCATACTGTAGCTTGTTTATCTAGCATAAGCCTACATGCATTATTTTGACCTAACCTGATATTTATGTCTTAACAACCGTTCAAACACTTGAGGGGTCAATGAGGTTTTTTAAAAATTATTTTTTTCTCTCATTATTATCAATGTTGAAAAAAAATTGTGGCATTTAAAACTCAAGAAGGCGAATGAGTTAAGCAAACAAGCATGGATAAACCACACCTGAGTGGGTAATTCAGATCAGAAGTCCAACACTTCAGCACAATACACTTGAAACAACAAAAGCCCACTGGAAATGGTTTGTTATGTACAGGTGCAACAGTGTGTACACCAGTAATACTGTTCAGTGTTTACCCATTGTTCCCAGATACAATATGGGTCCACTGCCAGATGCAAAAACATCCTACAGGGAACAATTCATATTAAATGAACAATGCCCTCGCTAGATTAACCCAACACAAAAGATTCTGTCCACTGCCTTTCACATTCTAATGATTGAGACAAAGCCTCCAGGAATACATTCAGTGAATAAGTCCAGCGCTGCTCTCGATATAGACCACACACTGCTACGACTCTAAACGTAATGTAGATGCATTTGTATGGTGTTCTGAACGCCATCTCTGACGCACGAGGCTGTTCAAGGTCACCGGGGCCGTGTATTTTTCCCTTGGCTGCGAGCATGGGCTTCTGCAATCCATCAGCGTGACTTTTAAAGGAGAGCGCAGCTGTCCATTGAGTCAGGCGAGAATTCACAGGTGCCTGTATCAGACATGGCCTATTTCATTCGTTGTGTCGTTGCTAAACAGACAATCGCTTCATAAACTGCCCTAACAGATTGGCACGATGTATAAGAATTCCTGTTTAAAAAAAACTGAATATGCTGGTTAGGCATGTTTTGAAACTGGGATGGTTTTAGCTGATTTATGGTGTTCCTTTGTCAGCACATGAACAGCATAAACCAGCAAAGAACCAGCTTAAACCAGCAAAGGACCAGTTTAAACCAGCTTAAGCTAGCAAAGGACCATCTTAAACCAGCATAAAAGCAAAGGACCAGCATAAACCAGCAAAGGACCTGCATAAACCAAAAAAAGGACCATTTTAAACCAACATAAACCAGCAAAAGGACCATATTAAACCAGCATAAACCAGCAAAGGACCAGCATGAACAATCTTAAACCAGCAAAGGACCAGTTTAAACCAGCATAAACCAGCGCACGGACCAGCATAACTAAGCAAAGGACCTGCATAAACCAACAAAAGGACCATTTTAAACCAACATAAACCAGCAAAGGACCAGCATGAACAATCTTAAACCAGCAAAGGACCAGTTTAAACCAGCATAAACCAGCACACGGACCAGCATAACTAAGCAAAGGACCTGCATAAACCAACAAAATGACCATTTTAAACCAACATAAACCAGCAAAGGACCAGCATGAACAATCTTAAAGGACCAGTTTAAGGACCAGTTTAAACCAGCATAAACCAGCACACGGACCAGCATAACTAAGCAAAGGACCTGCATAAACCAGCAAAAGCACCATCTTAAACCAGCATAGCAAATAGCAAAGGACCAGCATTAACCAGTAAAAGGATTAGCACAAGTTAGTTTAAGATGGTTTATGCTGGTCCTTTGCCAGCACATGAGCAGCATAAACCAGCAAAAGGACCAGCATGAACCATCGGTAACCAGCATAAACCAGCAAAGGACCAGTTTAAACCAGCATAAGGACCATCTTAAACCAGCATAAACCAGCAAAGGTACAACATAAACCTGCAAAGGACTAGCATAAACCAGCATTAGGACCATCTTAAACCAGCTCATGACCAGCATAAACCAGCAAAATGAGCATAAACCAGCATCCCAGCTTCCAAACATCCGTAACCAGCAGATGCAGATGTTTTTTTCAGCAGGGATCTGATGTGTTCATCGTGCCACCTGTGACTGAATGGGAACTTTTATGTGACTTTCCCATTATTCGCGGTCGGAATCTCCTCAAAACAAAATACAGCGGAAAATAACTAAGCAAACGAGGCTTCTGTTTTAATTGTGGTGGGTTTAAATGCGGGCAGGGCACTTCAAAGTCACCCTCTCAAAGTCGCTGGAAAGAAAAATTTACCGTAATATTCTCTGAGCAATGTAAATTGCTCTGTTTACTCCGAGCGTGGCCTCCAAATGACACTGTTGAACCCAAAACTCTCTGTAGCATGTCTAGGAAAGTCATCAAATAAGGAGTCCCTGGCAGTGGTCCGCAGTCTCTCCAGACCCTTCTGGCAGTCGGCTGTAATAAAGTTGTGGAAAGGAGCTGTTTTCAAATTGTAAATTCCTTTCGGGTATTAGCTCAAATATGCCCGTTTGAGGGTCAACAAAAATGCTGCTGGTGAACTTCTGAGCACAGAAAACTGGGATGAGTGGGCTTAAAATATTATATACAATTCACATTTTTCATGCATGTGTAGACCTATGCATGAACGTATAGTATGTATTTATTTATTGTCAAACACTGGAACAAATAAAATGTCAAAAAATAATTCCCATTATGCTATTTTCCATGATGCTAAGGTTTTGTTGCTGGTTGCCAGATATTCTTGTGTTGCTCTATTTATATTTATATATATATAATTATTTAGTAATGCACTATTATAGTATTTATAAATATACTAGTATTTATCTTTAATCAAAAGGAACATCATTTGTTTAAATTTTAATGTTTGTGTGCTTTTTAATTTTTATTAGTTTTTATACATTTAGTTTACATGATTTATTTTTCTCTTGCAAGGGTATTATTCTTTAAGAGTGGATTTTTTGTGAAATCTTATAGAGGTTGAAATGAGCGTGTTTTAACTCACATGTCATATATTTCTAAAGTGTTTTTGTGAGTGAAGAATGAGAAACATTCATCTCCGTGCAACAGAAGTTTCTGGTTTGTAACAGCTCATCTCACTCCACTAAAAGCTGCTTTTTGTCAGAATCTTGTCTGAATACTGGCCAGGGTGATAAATCTGATTGTAGGCCTGTCTGTTCACAGACAATTAAATCAAAGTTTGAAAAGCAACAGCATGCCATAGTGGATCAGCTAGCCCCACAACTATTTTCAATAACAGCACAATTATGTCTGCAATTTAAGAAGAAATCAAGGAAACTCAAAACGATTATATGTCAAGGAATCCATTTGAATTCGTTTTATTGCATTTTTTTTGGAGGGGAGTAAAAAACAAGCAGACCGCAGAAGCTACTGTTGCTTGATACAGCATTTACTCCAATTCTTTGGATTCGACACTGATACATACACTGTCTGGGAGCTTTTAATGATTCCACGCTGACTTTTTATGAATATATTTATGTTCAACTCATTCTGACAAATCAATAACACAATAACTCACAATAAGCAATCACAGCTTTTGGCATACATGTACAAATAAAATTGAAAATAAAAATGATTCTAAATTTAAACATGAACATTATTAAAGTCTGAAATCAATATTACTACTTTTGGAAGTTTACTATATCAAAAAGAGCAAAACAAGTCTGGTTGCTTTGTTTGAACGCAAATGGAGGATGTTGTGCTCCAAACTAAATTGTATCGCAAATGTGTATTTGTCACGCTCAGTGAAGACAGAACAACAGGATTCAATCAATACAGGGGAGTTTATTAAGTGAGAACATAAATATTTCCTCAGCAGGCAAATAACGGTGAATGTGAGTCAACAGGTTCTCTGCTGGTAAGTATAGTTTGAGTCAAAAGGCAGAATCTTTAAAGTGCTCAGCGGATCATTGAACATGCCCAGGCTGGAGGACAGACAGGTAAGTTCAGGATGCAGGTGAGTAGAGCGATACAACCTTGAGCTCAGCCTTTGAACGTTTGGCTGAGCGACCCTTTATGGAGAGTGACTGATTGTGATCAGGTGCTAATAGTCTGGTGATTGGGAGCGGGTGACAGGTGCTTTCTGTGGGTGCTGATCCTGGAACAGGTGAGTGTGACGATGTGACAGCATTTCTTTTTTTCAAAATATCTTCTTTTATGGCGCACAGATAAAAGCAAGTCAGGAAAGGACCAACAATAACTTTTTTTTACAAAAAACTGTGTTAAAAACAAATAATGTGACTAAGTTCTGATTCATTTAAAGAAATCAATAACAGCACACGGCAGATGAGAATACTGATGAATGATCCACCAGTGTCCCTTTAATAATTGACTTCCCTCTGTTCACACAGAGACAAGAAATCATCAGACACACCTAACACTCAAAACAAATGGACTATGCACTGACCTGCCAACATCTTTCTTTGCACATTCGTTTAACATCTTACAGTCCATGTGTTTATGTTTAGCGCTGCTATTTCCAGCTCAGGAGGATTGCTGGACACTCCAGCCAGTCTAAGATTAGAGTCTGTGATGTCACGTCCCTCACGGCCCAGAGCCGTCTTCAACAGCCCGAGACATGCCTTTCACATTAGTTAGTAGGACAAAAACATCCAGAGAGCCTCAGTTCTCAGGCAAGGACAAAGCTATCAAACCAGTTTCTAGTTCAAATCAATCAGCAACACTAATCCTGCTTATTAATGATCATTTGATTTCCTTGTTTTCTTTCATTAAGATACAGTGAGGCACTTATGTGAATTGGGTCCAATTTCATTTAACATTAAGTAAATAAAAATACTTTTTAGCTGACTAAACTACAATTTCTAGGCAGTGAGGTAACATGTTATTCATTTATGTATTTATATTTTTTTTAAACAAAATGCTAAAATGCTATAAAATGCTTTATTTCTTTTCTTTTTTCAGTTTTACAACTTTACTTAAACCACTTTACAGTTTAAATAATATCATCATAACAAATCAATGCAAATAGCTTTTAGAAAAGATAAGCTTTATCCTTCCATAATCAATCTCATTCACCTTCATAGCTCTGGTTATTATAGATGTATAGCATTTGTCAATGCTCAGTTTTTTTAAAGTCTGGTAGTTTCTGACTGGCTGTCAGTGTTTTATTTACTTAATCAGCTGGAAAATGATTGTGCTGCTAGTATTTCCAGCAACATATGTCATTATTATATTATCAATGAAGTAGTCGTGGACTTCTCTCTAGAATTAGAACAATTAAACAGAAAAATATAGCATTATATCACTAGCTCATCAATGGATGCTCTGCAGTGAATAGGTGCCGTTCAAACGTATTATTAAAAACGCCACAATAATCCACAAGTAAAAGATTATCTCCTCTCACATCAAAATCCACCAACGCATTAGTTTAGAGCTGTTTTAGCTTCTAATCAGTGTAATCACCTGATTCAGATGAGAAAAACCCTATTGTGGATGGAGGACTAATTAAAAAACTTATTTTGTATTTTTCCGAACACTTATTACTTCACAGGATGCTAACAGACCAGAGCAGTGTGGATAACTTGTGCATTATTGTGATGTTTCTATCAGCTGTTTGGACTCATTCTGGCGGCACCCATTCACTGCAAATAATGTAATTCATCTAACTCTGAAGAAGCAAACTCTACTATCGATGAAAGGCCTAAGGGTAAGTAGATTTTCAGCTAACTTATACATGAATCAACTATTTATAGTAATAGTAAAAAACTATTTTCTAAAACGTTTTATACGTTTAATTACAGTTATCATTCTTGGCATATGCACAACCAAACATTATTACAGACTATATTATTATATTCAACAAATGTATTCGACTGATCTTCTGCAGCAGTAACATTCCTTTACACAATATACATGCACACAGTCTTTATGCCTTATATATGTAATGAATTTTGTCATTTATGAGCATTCACCTGGAGGCTGTTCTTGCCGCTCCAGTCTTTATGTAATCAGCACAAAGCCAAAAACATGTTTGTAATATGTAAGAACACTAATAAAGAGCAATGTGAGCTGTCAGTCTTCCTTTGTCACAGAAATTTACTGCATTTACTTGCACTCACACACACACACACACACACACACACAAAAAAGAAAAAAACCTTTGCTGGTTAGGTACAGTACATTTTGTTACAGAGATGCTGGTTTAAGCTCGTCATTTGCTTGATTAAACTGGTCCTTTGCTGGATTATGCTGGTCCATTGTCAGCAACAGACCAGCATAAACCAGCAAAAAACAGCATATGACTATCTTAAACCAGCAAGAGACCAGCATAAACCAGCAAAATACCATCTTAAACCAGAAAAGGACCATTTTAAACCAGCATAAACCAGCAAAAGACCAGCATAAACCAGCAAAGAACCATCTTAAACCAGCAAAAGACCAACTTAAACCAGCAAAGGACCAGCATAAACCACCAAAGGACCAGCTTAAACCATCTTAAACCAGCAAAGGACCAGCTTAAACCAGCAAAGGACCAGCATAAACCAGCAAAAGACCATCTTAAACCAGCAAAGGACCAGCATAAACCTGCAAAAGACCAGCTTAAATCAGCAAAGGGCCAGCATAAACCAGCAGAGGACCAGCTTAAACCAGCAAAGGACCAGCATAAACCAGCAAAGAACCAGCAAAAAACCAGCATAAACCAGCAAAAGACCAGCTTAAACCAGCAAAGGACCAGCTTAAACCAGCAGAGGACCAGCATAAACCAGCAAAAGACCAGCAAAGGGCCAGCATCCCGGCTTCAAAGCATACCTGCTCTTTTCTTCATCAGCAGGGATGTGGCCAAAGAAAGATTAAGAGCATAAATACACCACAAATACCCTTTTAAAAATATATCCTCAAAGAATTATCCAGTGCAAATTCCAGCAAATAAATTTAAGACACATTTGTTAGAAGTTAGAAATCAATATTTGAACCATCTGAATATTTGACCGCGGTTATATTTTGATCCAAATATCTGAACACAATATTTCATCCAGTATTTGGTGGAGCAGTTCCTCCACAGAAGAGCTGAAATAAACCTGTCCATTAGCATGTCAAATAATGTTTTATGGGTAATATATAACATTTCGTTGAAGGATTTCTCCTTTCATCATCTACAATATTTCTTTTTTTGCACTTGGCCACCAGACTGATATTGCAATGACACTATTCTGAGTCGCTGCCAGATTTGTTTCATTTGTCAGCTGTTCAGAGCTGTGTTCCCTTTGGTCTGGTCCCAAAACTAGCTATATTTGGTAATCAACCACCTCCGAGAGGCTATTTCAGGCTGTGGGAAAGTTAGGCCATCTTCATTGAGAGCTGCGCGTCACTGGGAACGTCGCTAATGGGAAAGACCCATGTCATGGGAAAGTGTTATTTTGGTGTTCTTCTCCAAACAGTTGCTGTTTTTGGAGTTTTGACCCAAGAGAGCATTTAATACATGGCTGAAATGGTAACTAAATGTGAATTTGATGTTAATTGTGGAGAACGCAGTTAAACGAGATGAAGCACCTCCAGCCGAACAGAGGACAGAAACAAAAGATGGTCACGGCTGAGTTTAGCACTGTTACAGCAAACATAAATCAGTGAAGACTCACACAGACCTGTTTTATTGATTATTATTATTATTATTTCAGTCTTGAATAGGTGCAACAACAGCATTCGTTTGGTGAAGTTTAGAAGTATCTTAGCTTTAGACCAAAGAAAGGAAAACAATCAAACAGTTTGTTAAATTGTAATAGTTGAAAATGAAAAGCTTTTAAAACTATGAACAAACGCCCCTCAGTTGTTCCAGTAAAAATAAATGAAATAAATGTTAATATATTTACTAGTTTATTTGGCTGTACATCTATTGTGATTTAAGTTGAAATAAAATCAGATAAATAATAATTTGTGTTGTTGAACTCCTATGGACCATGTTTATGATAAAATTATAAATGAAATAGTATTTTTTAGGCAATCAATAAAAAATGTTTAACAACATGAGAGCTTGAAAAATATTGAGTGATTTGTGATTTGTGGGTGACGTTATGATACGTCTTTAAAATAACTACCGTAAATCAAATGAATCTTTATCTGACTGTTACCACAACCTGAAGGAGTTTTACTTTATTTAATGATAACAGTGCCATGCAAACATGCATTTATACTAATAATCATACTAATACATAATGAAAGTGAAGAATACATTTGTGAATAAACTGAACAGAATAAAAGGGTTCATTAAAACTAGGGCTAACTGAATTTATACTACATGGCATAAGAGTTGATCAACTTTTACCTTCACACTGGAAGAATGATCAGCCTCTCTATAACTCTATAATATTTCAGTGATGCTCTTCAAATATCAACCACTCATACACTGCCCTCTGCTGGCTTCAGTAGATCATCACAAACACACTGACCAGACCAGACTGAACTCAGGATCCTTCAGAAAACACTGAGTAATGGTATGAAGAAGGCATGATTTATTAGTGTGAAATTAACCTCAGCACAACTCTAACTTATTCTAATACAGCCTCTGTTTCAGTAAAGGCTTGTTACAATATCTGGTCCATGTGAAAAGTCATTTATAGCAAATACTAGTGTTTTTGAACCATACTAAAGTTTTATATGTGTGTATATATATATATATATAGCAGTATTTCCGACACTTGAATGAATCAAACTATATAGCACACTGTAGAATTAACTAATAAACTGCAATACATCCTCTAGTATACTAGTACCGTAAACTAGTTTTTACTACAGTTAACCGTAGCATTATTTTTTTTTTTTTGAGAAACATATAGAAATTTTATTCAGAATTGGAAATATTTTGTGCTGACGCCACAATGTTGAAAAATGAAACACCTGTGAGTCATGAAGGAAAGCTGGGATCAGGATTGTTTTCTGAGGTTTTCCAATGCAAACACCAACATGATCGTTTCCTGCCTCACTGTACGAGCTCCTTGAAAGGTCCCTGCACAACAATTATGATGATAATGTTCTGTATTATTTAGTGTCTTTATTATCAACATGCTCATTACTGATGTGAAAAGACAGAAAACCAAACCTGATCCGAACTTCATGACAGATGTTTGGGAGGCAGTGTGTAAACGTGTTTGCAGTAGCGTTTATTATCTTGTTTTGTATCTTGTGCACGATACACTACAATCAAAATGTTTGGATTATTACTTTAATCAGATTTTTCTGAACAAAATGATTAGGAATAATAAAAACAAAAAATCCTTGCATGCAGCACACATTCTGTTCAACAGGATTGAATCACTGACTTCAAAAACCTTTTCCAATCAAACTATAATAACTGGTCTGATGAGATCCCATCATGAACTCAATCAGACTATCTTACAGAGACAGCGATAGGCGTTCTGTACGAAAGAGGATGTTTTGTAGAAAAGCGCTCGTCCAAGAAACACCAGCAGCCTTCGTTGAAAAAGATTGAACTTGAGGAATTTTAATGACAGTGGAAAAGAAATCAAGAGCCTCGATGCGTTTCCAAAACACAAAACCAAACGTCATTCAGAAAATAAACAGATTTACAGCTCCGTGGTTCCAGAAACAAAAACGCTGTCCACTCGAGAGTCCGAGTCCAGTGTGTGGATCTGAAGGAAGCTAGCCCACCCTCAGCGGAGGAGCCACGAGCACCACGCCGTCCCCTCGAACGAACAGCATGGGGATGTTCCTCTTGGTGGACTGAAACACAAACACAGATCCAGCCTCAGTACTCCTACCTCTTACTAATCTAAAGATTCCTCCCGGACACTGAACTGCGGGACCAAGAAGAAGATAAACACCTTGTAGATCTCCTCGTACGTCTCCTCGTCGATCTCCACAGTCGTCACGGTCTCCTCTACATCTCCCAGGATCATGTTCAAGTGCTGGTCGTACGCCTGGTGAACACAGACACAGAACAACAGCCGGGAGTTCAGTCACAAGAGCACAAGAGCAGTCCAAACCTGTGTATTTATCACAGAACACCTGATATAATATCTAATAATGATAAAGACGGGACAAAAAACAGGCTGAGACACACACACACACACACAGACAAACAAACACAAACCTCTCTCTCTAACACACACACACACACAGACAAACACACACAAACCTCTCTCTCTAACACACACACACACACAGACAAACACACACACACACACACACACACACACACCTCTCTCTCTAACACACACACACACACAGACAAACACACACACACACACACACACAGACAAACACACACACACCTCTCTC
>JAUMHI010000068.1:10358667-10378459 GCA_032359435.1 Enteromius unitaeniatus
CTAAGTGATGAAAACACTGTACTGCTTATTTTTATGAGCAATAAAAACACTGGAATGCAGTTAGTTTTTGTTTAGCAACATTCATCAGTACTTAGAATTAATATTCAATAAGATTTTTTGATATAAATTGTATGGCAAAAAGTAAAGACTACTAATACAAACCTGATTTGTCTACTGCACCCACTAACATTTTTATGTTCATAAAGCTTTAGTTTTAGATTTGTAAAAACTAATCTTGTTTAGTGCAACGGGTTTCCACGCAAATGTCTAGTAAAGTCGACTAATTTGGGTTAAGAGTGTATGGTTTCGTTCACACAGCTATAGCTCGCGAGGATGTTACAGTAAGAAGACTTTGCATGGATGTCATTTTTTGGGTCACTCCCGCTGCTTTAATCCTCTCATACACGAGGTTTGTTTGTCCAGTTTAGTTTTTACCCCCTTTATCTCTCCCTGAGCGCACAACATCTTAAAATGTGTGCCATTTTCCCTCACAAGAGAGCGTTTGTCAGCTTTGTTGTGCTGCTTACATTCACTTGATGGTTTCATAACTTTTCGTGTCATACAGCACACTTCGACCGAGCTCGCGCGCAAAATTCCGTTGCGGCTTCGGATTAAAAAAAAAAAAAAAACGGTCGCGTTTCAAAATTCATTCAAATTCAAATTCGTTTTTAACCGTTTAGCACAACGACATTTTCTGCTGCTGTGTGCGTCATCCTCCTTTTCTTATTAAACTGAGGTAAAAACAAACAAACAACTGATAAATGAATGACTGGAGTGGCCAATAAATAACGTATAATACGTTTGTTTCTAATCTAACGTTACGTGTCATGGTTTAAAACGATATAGTAATTTTCCAGAACACGAGGAGGACTGTCTAACAAAGCAAATGTCTGCTGGATATCTTGTTTCTACCGATGCCTAACTATGTGTTTACACTGCAGAATGAAAAGCAGCGTGAAGCGGCCGTCAGCTGCTTTAAAATACAGAGCATCCTAACAACTCAAACACGAGTCAATGAGCAGCGGCGCACCGTCGAGCGTTTACCGTGTGCCGTTCAAGAGCGACAATCTGCGTCATGTGACGGCGGACGGACGGAGAGATGAAGATGGCGCAGCACCGGCGCTGAAGAGGCTCCCCCGTTCACCGCGTAAAACCACGGAAAACCGCATCGATCACGAAAACGCGCGACTCGAGAGAAACGCTCAAGGTTAGCTCGTCCGCGCGCCGTTTTGTCGGATTCCAGCGGTAAATCACGAGCGACCGACTCAACGAAATCAATAAATGATCGCCTCTCCATCCTCAGAGGCTGCTGCCGCCGCATCCATAACGGGAGATCCAGGCGCGCGGAGGGGAAACCTGAGCTGACGCGGGAAGCATGTCGATGGTTTTCCCGCGCACTCGGCTGTGAGAGAAACACGAGCGACGGTCTGCTTCAACTTTAATGTGTCATCGTACATGACATTTAACCGAAACTCGTATCGTGTCTTGGTGATTTTACCGGGATCATGTGGACACCGACCGAGGACGAGAAAATAGGAGTGGGTGAGTTGAAAATCTGGTTATTGGGCATCCTTGGTTCAATAGAAATGAAGATGAACTGAACTCGTTTCAGGTGTGTTTTACGCGTCTCATAAATCACGTATAAAAGCGGACTCCGTATGAACACGCAGTGCTGAATGTTTTACAGCGAGGAGAAATGATGGAGCCGTTTTATGAAGTGAGCGCTTTCAGCAGGCTGTGACTATGAAACGCGTTGAATTGATCGCGTAAAGCGTTCCGCGCGACTGTTGAACGCTAGCGTGATGTTCTAGGAGCACGCTCTGCTGTCCTCGACCGACAGGGGGCGATACGAGCGGCGCGTCTCCAACAGGTGCACAGTGGAAAACACCTGATCTCGAGCTCTGACGCTCATCTTCCACACCGAAATCATCTCAAACAGTGCTTCTAGAACAAACGCGCTGTCAGCAGGATGCAGTGGCCACCGTCTCGGCCAGTGCAGTGCTACTGTGTGCCTGATGCGTTCAGACACGCTTCGTGTTCACACTGAAGCTCGTTCAAACACCAGATACCTTCGTTCTTCGGCGAGAAACAGCTTGTGGGGCTAGAGATGAAGGACACGTTGCTGCAGCAAATGGGTCTCATGAGGCCCTGATGAGTCTCGCTGTTCAGCATTAGGGCGGGTTTAGGATCGCTCGTGTTCAATCTAGCTGGCACATCGCTCAGATTAATGCAGATTAGTGAAACGCATTGTTGTGTAACTGGACTCGGTCCTGCTGCTTGACTTCCTGTGCTCGCGTGAGTCACCCTACAAAATGGCGTCCTTCTTCACGAGCGTGTTTTTGCTGCTTTTCTTGTTGTTGTGGCGCCTTTTTAGTGGCTTCAATTATTCACATTTGCGAGATTCGTTCATTAGTGCAACTTTTCCGTCTCCAAGAGGGATTTTACGAGGAAGAAATAGCCTTTTAATTGACTTTAGAAAACTCTTTTGAAAGAGTTTTAACACTAATTTGGCAAAAAAAAAAAAATGCTATAATTTTTTTATTTTTTTTAATATTTGGTAAACATTTTATAACTGCGATGTAAAATATATAATAAAAAAAGTTAATTGAATTCATCACACACAATATCAATATCAACAAATCCGTAACGCACAAGGTTATTGCTATTAAAAAAAGTTTAAATCTATTTTTAAAAAAGTAAAATATGTGCTTATGATGAATGAAATTGACTAAAATGGCAAAATCTTGAATGAAATTAAATATAATAATAGATAATATGATGAACACGTACTGTGTGCCAAAGCTCATATACCAAAAAACGCTTCAAATCATGTTTAAAGTTTTACTTTTCACAGTTTCATTTCTCCAAAGTGTCCTCGACTGAAAAAATCAGGCATATATGAATAATTAAGAAATGAAAATGAAAATGCGGCACCGTTAGTTCTTCTTTGGTGCTGAGTTTTGTTTGCAAGCAACAGCACAGTTAGAAAACTTTCAATTTCTCCCCGGGGATGCCATCGAACCTCAGACACGGCCCATTTATCAGAGCTGCCATCCCACATCTGCTTTGGTTTTAACGATGATATTTTAAGAGCTACAGAATTATAAACTTACAGGAACAGGAACTATTTGTCATCGAGGAAAGCAGATCTGTCAGAAGGACAGGAGTTTTACATTCTGAGGCAGCAGAAGCTGGAAACTCATGGATGTTCTCCAAAAGGCCGACCCCCCCGAGATCCTGGCACGCCATTGAAAAACAGCTCTTCACGCTGGCTCTGTGTGAAAGGCTCTTTGTGATGCAATGGCCATGTTGAATGTGATGCTAACCCCACAGCCTGCTAATGCACCACACAGCGCACATCAATGAAGGCCATTTTTCTCCTCATCTCCAAATCATAGCGTCGTTGTTGTTTTTGAAAAAAATGTTTCTTCATCAGATTTGGAGAAATGTCTCACAAATGGATGCTGTGCAGTGAATGGGTGCCGTCAGAACGAGAGCACAAAACATCATAATATTTTAAGTTCTGGCTAAAATAAATCTGGCTTTTTTTATCTTTAAACACACAGCTATCACTTCACAAGATGTGGATTTTGTGTTGGCACCCATTCACTTCATCCATTGGTGAGCTGCTGCGTACATTTGATGGTGTGTTTGGCATTTTAGGGACTAAAACAGGTGATATCAGTATCCAAACTTGTTGTAAAGGAAATGATCGTATTTGATATAACAAATTCCACCTCTTTATTTTAGTCACTACGTTATTCAGCACGGCTTCCTCTCACATGTCAGAGGTGACGTTATTGAAATAATGGAGATAATAAGAGGGAAATCTTCTGTAAGAGGGCCAGAAAGCCCAATTTTCTGATTAAAGAGCCAGATTTCCTCGTAATGCCTCGAGGTGATGTATCATTTACTAATGTGCACAATTGCAGCCAATCTCGGTCTGGCATTGCGTAATGTTATATCCTTCAGGCATTTGCGAATGGCAGCACTCATGCTTCAGAGGATGTGGGACGTATTTATGTTAATATATCTGAATTCCAGCCTTCTCGTTTGGTGTTTGGAAAAAACGAATGTGTAAAGAAACAAAATGGCAGCGCTAGCATTTGTTTGAAACGAATATCAAGAAAAAAGCTGATTTACAGTGTTTTATATTGGTTACAATGTGTTGAACGTGTTCTAAATAGATGCGTTATAACGCAGATAAGCGTTTTTACCGTGCTGCTTGTCATCTTGAACTCATACTGACACCTAGTGGTGTGGATGAAGTTATTCTGTGAGCTCATTTACTGCTTTACCCAGATACACAGTGACTTCTCCGTTAACAGGGATTTTTTATTATTAGCCAGATTTTTGAATCCGCCGCCATTTCAGCATTCCTGCTTTCAAGATATCTAAAGTCAGAGTTGGGCAGTTCGGTCAAGTTTCAAACGCTAGCGTGTGCTGATAGACGTGATAGACGGCCCTTCTGAGATTTCATTTGTGACGTTAAGGAAGGAGTGAACAGGCAGATGGGGAAACTATCATGTCCCCTAATCTAATCTGTATTGGATGGACGGCTGTAGAGGTCCAGTCTCATGCTGAGTCCGGGGACGCTTTGGATATTCGCCACTGAATATTCATCTTAGCTTCATGAAGAGGCTGCGCTCAATTAGAATATTATAGAAGGATGTGATTGTGGGCTGTCAGAGAGACGGGGTGAGAAGGAGGGTGTCCATTGTTGTTCAGTGGATCATTAAGTACAGTTATGAGCCGTCACACTCGCCTCTGACAGAAAAACCGTGCTTGGGATTTCAGAAACGTTGATGGAGGTGTTCTGGAGGCACTGTGAGAACTTTTATTCCTGAAGGAGGCGCTGGAAAGGTTGTTTGTTTGCGAGACTGTCACATTTCAGCCTGCAGTTAGTTATTAGCGATGCTGGCTACGACTGATGCCTGAAATCACGCGGCTCGCTGTGGTGAGCTCAAGTGTTTCTAAGTGTTCAGATTTAAAATGATGACCTAGAAGAGGATCGACTGAACAGGAAAATCACATTTCAGCCTTAATATTGATATTTGAGGGGTTAACAGGGCTAGCCAATGCATGACAATACGCTAAAACACGCTAGCGTACACGATGACATCTTGTAAATGACTAATGATGATGTGAACTGAAAGAAATCTCCGTGCCGTTATTGGAGGATATACGCTGTTTTTGGTGTTCCTGCTGTTATCTCGACAAGCTTTCATACAGAAGGTTTGTTTATTTGGGAGTCTGTCACAATCAGAGCAGAACTGAATTCTTAGGGGTTAGCAGGTGGCTAGCAGATGCAGAGCAGCTAAAACATATTCAACTGTAAACTAGAAACACAAAATAGCTTCAAATTAAATTTAGCTGCAAAACAGATCTCTCCGTTAGGGCTAATACCTCAAATCTGTGTGTGTCCAGATCTATAGCAGATTAGAAAATGGTGTGTAGTAACTACACACTTACATTATAAGCAACATATCTAAAATATCAGCTGTTAGTTGGCTAATTATACTCTTATGATGAATTTGGCCCGAGATAGACTTTTTTTTTGCTGTTGCTACCATTGTTTTGTTGATAAAGTTCTAGTCAAAAATGAAAAGGTGAAAGGCCGGTTTGTTTGGAAGCCGGTCACATTTCATGCTGCAGCTAGTTATTAGCAACGTTTGCGATCTGAAAGCTCAAATCTGACTCCTGTGAGAGTTTATTAGTATAATATAGAGTTTTGCTCAGGATCATACAGAAATGACTGTTTTAACTTGGAAGAGCACATCTCTCGTGGGGCGTATAAACAGGTTCGGCTGCTCTAATTGTTATTTTGGCACATAGCATGCATCAACTTCTGGAAGCGTTTCACCCTTCACGCGTCTCCAGAATGTGTGATTGTGCTGAGTGTCAGCGAGAGCGGAACACAGGGACACAGAGAAGGGAATAACAAGGCACAAAACACAGGAGATGTCAGCAGTCCATACCTCCACCAAACTGTTTACAGCCATCCTTAACCAGAGGGGGCTTGTTCACATGTTCAGTCACAAATGTCACTGTTGCAATGCAAGCAGACGTGAACATTTGGGTAGAGAGGCTTGCTGGGGGAGTAGGATTGGCACGCAAGTCCTATCATCCTGAGCCCCATACAAACTCACACACGCTTTATATTGTGGGCATGTCAATTATATAAACACTGTCAGCTCCTGATCGTTGCTCTTATTTTGTCTTCCATCGGCCGTTTAAAAGCTTCATTCTTAATGAAGTCTTATGGTCAGCCTGTGGCCTGAGTGCAGCTTGCCTGGGTCTAATGGCTTTCCGTGGAGATGATTAATGCTTTTGCCTGTTCTTACTGTATTCTCATTACTTTCTGCTTTTAGTTTTCATTACGTAGTTAGAATAGCTGTTATACATAATTACATATTCTATACATATACACTACTGCTCAAATACTTGACAAAATAAAGACAATTCTGCTTTTATTCAGCAAAGATGCACTAAATTAATCAAAAGTGAAAGTGAAGAGTTGGCAATAAATATATAATCTATTATTTGTCTATTATTTAAGCAGTTATATTAAGATTTGGACATTTTGTTTGCGAGTCATATGAACTACTTTATGCTGCTTTGTGTTCCTTTTCTCATTTTTTAATTACGCTTTGAATACATGTAAACACCTTTTATATCAAATATAAAGAATTAATGAGATTATATATATATATAAAACAAACAAAATATATTTTAAATATAAAATATTTAAAATAAAAATATAAAAATAAGTTATAATATAAATATTAAATTGTAGTTGTAATATTATTGTTTTTACTGTACTTTTGATTGAATAAAAAAAGAGAAAAGAAAAAAAAAACACCGACAGACCCTAAACATTTTAATGGTCATGTGTATTAAAATAAATATATTATATGCATGTTATTTAATTTATTTTTAAATTAATATGCGGAAATCTGGAAAAGTAGGGCATAGCTTAATATGTAAATTTACAATACTGTACCAGAATGAAGGCAGCTTGTTGAAGGGGAGGGGCTAAAAAAATAAGTGTCACTTTCAATTTCATTGAATATATAACTCACTCTGAGTATTTTTAGTAATGTAGAGGATGAGCTGGAACTAGGATTTGGATTCGTATTTAAACCTCACTATAATATTACAGATAACATCTCAGCTACATCCTCCTGCAGAGGATAGAACATGTTTTAATTACATTTGAATCATTAGTCCTAGAAGCTCTGAATTAATTAACGGATCTGATAAAGAAGCAACAGAGCAAGTGGTTTTACAGGAGGAGCTGTCCAAGGTGCTGAACACAGATCCTTTGTTCAACACACACGGACTGATACCTGAGACGCTCTGGCAGCAAATAGGTTTACCACGCTTTTCTAACACCCAAGACGCATTCAGCAAATCCTCAGTTAGTTACTCCTTCAGATACGTCCTCTCGTTTGAAATCCCAGGTCTTATGTCAATAGCGACATAATTGGCGTGAAAGTGGCGCGACGGAATCCTCCTATTTACCTTTTCCTCCGGCCGAACCCGGCGCTCCTGAATGAACCCGACCGAGCAGCCGGCAGGTCATTAGTAAAACATACCGGCGCTCTCGCAATAACAGCCCTGACTTTGCTAGCTGAACAAACTTGATTAGCTCTTTCAGCCGTTTGCTTGGTCTCAAGTCAAACATTTACCCTGCATCAGTATTTGAAGTCATTTCCAGGTGCCTTTTCTTCAGACTTCCCTCAAGTCAAACAGACGCTGATAGCACTAATCAGTACTTCACTTAGTAAGCGAAGGCCTACAACTGGCTGTTATCCTCCTAAGAATGTTCACATACCTTATTTTAGAGTCCATTATGACCGTTTTCAATGCTTTAAATCGATATTTTTTTGCTTTCAATACCCTAGCGTCCTTGAAACTTTCTTGTTTGCAGAACCAAGTACAACTTTTGTGCTTGTGATTGAAAGTATCTCTTTCCCATAAGGATGTGCCCTCTTGTAGACAAGGCCGGCACAAGGACCCTAAGCATTGTGGGATTCTGTCTGAGAGTTACGCTATTGTTATGGCAACAGCAGTGAACCAGAAGCCGGCCTGCGGAACTTTGGCACAGGGATTCCAGCATTACCATAACAACCCTGTTGTCACGGTCGGAAATTAGCATGGTTTGGGAAGCAAGTCACTGCCGAGGAGGTGAATCACATGTCGTCCGACCTTGTGTTGTAGAGCAAATGTAGATTAGCACGAGGGACTGGCTATTTTCAGAGGTTGGTGTATTTCTGAGAGAAACTAGGTATACAGCAGAGTAGACGTGGCTTCATTTTAATCACCAATTGATGGGATTGAAGTGAAAAGTGGGCAAATACTCTCAATAATAATACAAATGATCTCTCAGGTAGGAAAGTGCTATAAAAAGTCAGCAAAACCTATTCTCACGAGCATATCAGTCTCACCGTAACATCCTGAAAGTGCTGATGGCTAGTGCACAGATTTATTTTTTCTCTACTAAAAATCGCCAGGCTGCCCTTTTCCCGAAGCCCGAAATAGAAAGCTGAAGTCAGCTTTTAGAACGAAACACTTTTGTCTTCTGAAAGGCCTCACTGCCTATTGATTAGCCCTCAATGACTTTGTTAATGGTGACGGTGTATGGCATGTTCACTAGAGCTGACGTGTGTGTATGTGTGTGTCTGCCTGGCCCCTCTCTTTCTATATGTGTGTGTGTGTGTGTGTGTGTGAGGTCACACGGCTGGAGGCTGGAGTCAAACAGCTCTTAGTGGTGACATAAAACTGTGTTTCCATTCCCTCTTTGGAGGCAAATGAGTTTTAGTGGTTTACTTTACAATAATCATTACCAAGCACCAATAATGCAATTTAACATTTCACTACATGGAGTGTCAGAATATATTCCTTTAATTAAGGGAAGGATGTGTTAATTAAGTTTGGTTAATATACAAATTAAATGATAGATAGATAGATATACTGTAAAAATGACAAAACAATGGATAGTGTCTACATTAGATATAGTAGATAGTAGTTTGATGAACACAATATATTGTATGGATGGCTGTATATATAGAATGACATATATAGATAATAAAACCAGAGCGACCAATCACATTAGAGCTTGCCAGTTCGACAAAGCTCATCTTTGTAAACAATATGCTCAGTGATCAGTGAACAGACTGTGGGCGGCTGACTTTAGATCTTGAGTAGCAGGCTTAGCAACATGAAATAAATAGAAACATACAGAAAAGCCAGCGTCAGCCACTAAGCCTTCTAATTATCTTAAATGATGAGTACATGCTTCATCTTTATTTAGCCTGTGCTCTTTTTTTTTTACCTCTTGGAATCCTCCCCTTGTGGACTCTTATCACATATGTGCCATCTTTTCTTTGTCGAGCTGATGTTTCCTGTCCCACCTCCTCCCTCTCATTCTCACATTTCCTACATCTTAAAAATCTCTCGTTTTCTCGCCCCCTCTGTCCCTTTTCCCATTCTCACGTTTCCACTGATGGGCAATTACTTTGACCCAATTCCCAGCTGTCCTTGTGCTAATGGAGCGGCGCTATGACTGTTTTAAGTCTCTTTTACCTTGCAGGTGCTAATGTGCTGCTTAGGTTTGGCAATGGTGTAGAGCTCCAATCTTTTGAGTACTGTGGTAATGCTCAGTGAGTGTTCACGTGTGCCCACGCTGACTTCCCGCGCACCATCTACATGAATTCCTGCAGCTAGCAGATATGTTTTTATGATTCTGCTTCCAGCACATTGCATCAAATGCACGTGGGTTTATGTGGAGTTCAGCGTTATTTTTAGCATGTTCAACAAACATTTTGTGGTCAACCGAGTCAGAGGCCATTTAAGCACATGGTGTAGAATAACTAGTTATAGCTATCTAGTGCTAATGACACTGTTATAGCCAATCAGAACATGAACAAGCTTAGCTTAAATTAAGATATTTAAGCAACTTTTACAAAAATGCCTTACAAGAAAATATTACATTGTACCATCTATTGACCCAACCCTAATTTGCATGTGGTATTTTAGTAACCGCCTTGTAAATTATGAGGCCCCACCCACTCGTGTGATATCACTTGCCCATTTGCCTGCAGAAAATATACAAATATTGTTTTTATTGGAATCATAAATTCACTGGTTTGTATCTACAGTAGCTAATGAATCAGAGGGTCTGCACATTCAATAATAGGGTCTGCACTAAAACAATAATAAATGGCGTTATCAGTCTTTGGCGGATTCTCCGTCAGTGTTTCATTTAATTGGACCAATGAGATTTCTCAGGGTGCGTAAAAAAACTACAGTACCAACATATCCTGATACCAAAGTGTTCTGATGCTTGTCGTAGCTAGGTAGCAGTTTTTTGTTGGTTTACATAAAAAATGTTAAAAAATGTTTTCATAGCTCACTGGAAATGTTAGCAAATGTTCTTAGCACATGTTTTTGTTAGCATGCTTGTTACTTTATTCTGTCTCGTGTAAGGAATGTCTTGGGTAGATCTTCGACATTTTTCTTGAATACTTTCTCCAAGCAGCCTAGTCATGCCTCTGAGGTATTATACTGTATATAGCTCCAATTATTAATTAATCATGATAAGCTGCATGCCGTAGCATTATGCTAAGTTATGTCTCTAGCCAGAAGCTAACATAGTGGTTCCATCAGCAAAGTGGACACTCATGATCTACATTTTAAAGCTTTTTACAGAAATCTGCCCGTGGCGTTGACTGAGAACCCAAAGTTTAACTTGGTATTTTGCATATCTCTTGCACATCACTGTTGTAAAAATGCTGCTAGCTTATTTTTCTCATTCTAACATGATCTTTGTTTTTTAAGTAGATAAACACAGGCTGCCGATCTTTACTAGAGTAATCATTTCAAATTTAGTCAAAATAAAATATAAACAACATTACTTTACAATTAGGAATTTCCAGAAGTCATTTAAACAGCGTTTCCATGGATTTTTGAACTTTATTATTTAACCTCATTATACAGACATTTGAGTATGATGTCATTCTTGCTAACTTATTTGAGTACCCAAATGACTTTTTAATTGGTAACACATTTCAAATATCTGTTGATTTTGCGATTTGGTCACTGGATAAATGTGAGGATCAGTCTTAGCACATGCTAATCGCTAACTGCTAAGCAGGCCCTCACAGAATCTGCTCCAACAGAAAAAGCTCCACAGATTTGAAACTGTTTTACACATTGTCTGCCTTTTGCATGTTTGTTTATTCATATTTTGCAGCTTTAAGCAGCTTTGTGTGAACACATTTGACCATGTTTAAACCAGAATTTCTCCTCAAAATCAGCATGCAAAATGTCTGTAGTTTCAGCCTACTTTAAGTCTATGACATACTAAACACCTATATATATTGAAACAAATCAATGTAGCTCTTCATGGGTCTGTTTGTAATGGCATATATTTTTAGCAAACCTTGCATTCTTCCTCCATCACCTTTTTTTTTTGGTTATAGCCTACAAAACATTCCTCGTTGGTTATAGGCTTCTTTGTTGTCCTCCAAATGTTAGTATGCTAATGACCCAGATAATGACTTTCCAGCATGTAAAATCAACCTATTCATGCAATCCACGGACACGCTGCTCTTGCAAAGCATTTCTAGTCAATGCATCCGGTAAACAGCACGGAATAATTCACCACACGCATGCAATGTCTTGGGAAAAAGACCTGTGTCATAGTCGATCAACTGAAGGAATGAGTGTGTGTGCATGCTTTAAAATATGCATGTGTAATATACTGTAACACTAGCGGGAGGACAGAGACATTAGTACATGGGAGACATCTGGGCACATTTGTCTCCTTCCCCGGCAAGGGGGCAAACTTCAAATTTCCCAAGCAGTGGGAGCCCTGGTAAATGTTTAGGCTGTAATATTGATTACTACCGGCTTCCCTATTGGGAACAATGCGGATAAATTTAATGTTTTACAACTACGTGTAGGTCACATTCTCTGTAAAGTCTGTGGAGTTTGTGTACAAACTTGCATAGTAGCTGATGCCAATACCATTTTTTACACTAGATGTTTTGTCAAGTCTTTATACATTTCATCTGGCCCATCAAGCGGAAAGAGTCAAAACTTACACGGACTGTACACACAACATTAAAGGCTCAAACACTCCACAGTAAACTCCAAACCTAAATGAAATGCGAACACTTGACCTAATGTGATGGGAGATATTGCTGCAATGGTCAGAGGTCAGGCTCATGTCGCCTCTAGTGGTCAGTTTAGCAGCCTGCTTCCTTTTAGACGGTTATTTAGAAGAAGAAAAAAAGATTGATCTTGCACTCACTTGTAATTCACTGTTGGCGGTTTTCCACGTTCAAGTAATCTTGTAAAAAAAAAAAACTAACGGTGGCTGTTCATTTTAAAACCAATTATCAGTAAAGTCCTGATAATGCTAATATCTCCATGAGAGCTCTCACTTCCTGTTGTGTAGCACCAAATACTGTGGCTTTAAACTCATCAATTTAAATCACAACAGACCACTCCATCCACTCACTCTTAAAAGGATCACCGCTAAAATTAGAGAGATTGTGTCATTTCATCAGGTGATTTAAACTGTGTGAAACGAGAAGCTAAAGACACTAGCGTGGGGTCACAGAACCTATGCTAATGATGCTAATGCTCTAAAGTAGCAAACATCAAACGGCATTAGCGCAAATCTTGCCAACATTCTTCCCTGTTTGATGATAAAGCTCATGCTGTTGGCATCAAAGCCAGTCGTTATGGGACATGCTATGTCTTATTCACCACTGTTTCATCTGTGTTGTTTATGAGGGAGCCCCACAAGTGGGCTCGGAGCCCAAAAAAACCAACATACTGTAAAAAATGTCCTTAATTTAATGCAATTTGAACTAGTGATATTTTTGTGACTACCCATATAGAAACGGACATCAATTTCTCTTCTCTAGCATTGATTGTCTCTGTCGCAGCTGGTTAATACAAAAACTTCTTGAGGTCAAGCGTTCGAAGTTACATGATGATAAAATGTATATGTTGAGTGCGCTGCTAGTCACTTCAGATAAAGGTACCTGCCAAATGAGCGAGTGTAAAGGTAGGAGATTTATTGCATGTAGCTTTATCATGCCATGGCTTGTTAGGAAATAGTGTAAGGCAGAGATGGGGAGAAATGAAGACAATGGAGATAAAAAAAAAATAGGACAGTTTAATCCTGTTGTCTCTGCTCGGCAGCTGTGACATGCTGTTAGATGTGTACCTCTCTCTCTTTTTCATCTTAATTCTGGGGTGGGCCTGCTGGTGATATCGGAGTTTGATGTGACAGCAGTAGACAGGAGTAGCCCGGGGACTAGACCCTCAAGCCTCGGGGATATGAAGCGGTCCCATTTTTGTTTCCTTTAATTACCTTTATTCTGAAAAGGCTGTGATATTTTGTGTCATGTTAAATACCTTCATATGTCCCAGATTAATACTTGCTAAACTCTTTAACACAGTTTACTGACCAATCCTGCAGCTACACCATTTTGTGTGTGGTTTATGCTTGTACTCTTTCACAGTGCACTGACGAGATACTTGCTAATGGCAACAATTACCAAATTACAGTATGTCAGTTTGCAGGAATTTTACGACCCGATAAATAACATTTCAACATCTTCAGCCAGCAAAAACAACCGTAGACCAATGGCAACAGACGGCGACAGGAGTAACACACTGATCCCGCAAAACACAACAAATGTGTCTGTTGGTGCAGTGTGAATTAGCCTTTACTCATATGAGTTAGCAGCCATAACCAAGGGGGTGTAGTTTGGCAAGCACCATCAAAATCAGAGTAAGAGGATAGTCGTGCAAAGTAGAGTTGTAGTGCTCAACACTGGACTTGAGTATAATCAGAGACAATAATTTAATGGCATTGGTCTTTTCATGGACTCAGGAGCTGTTTTAAATCGATCTTAAGACCAATCCAGGATGCTACAAGCCTGGATATGTTTTGTGGTCCTGCACATGAGTCACTTAGTTCTATATAGTATATGTGCACAGTACAGAGGTTCACAGAAAATCCCAGAGGAATATTTACAAAGCCTGAATCATTCAGACCCCTTTAAGTCAAGTGTCTGACTCAACTTTCTTCTGGTCTTGGTCTTGACTCTGACTCAACCTTGGTCTGGACTCGATTGAGTTTCAAGGCTCTTTCAAAAGACCCAATCCCTTCCACGCCCAACTTTCTAAATTCTGGGCATTTGCCTTTTTGTGATAGTACAGTCTAGAGTAGGATTCAAGCCAGGATTCAAGTTGCTTAAAGTAAAGAGAAATGTCCATTTGGTTGAAAAGTTGGGAATTCTTCTCTGTCTCAGTGATCAGCTTGTGCTGAGGGCGCTGGGGTTGTTTCTTTGACTGTTTTGGAGGCAGTCTGAGGATTAGCTAAGCTAAAGTATTTTAATAATAAATTCATGAATTTCCATAAACAATTTAAGCAGGAAATGGCACACCTAGAATGGGCTACATGAGCACGCACTTACATAGGCATGCACTAACAGACTCATCCCAAGATGACAGATGGCCCTGAGAGGGTTACAGGAGACACACGGATGGCCTGACGAAAGTGGTACGTTGACACACAATTCATGTGTAAGATAGAAGGTCAAGAACAGCTTTTGCACCCTGCTGTGTCAGCATGATTCCATTCCTACCCAATTTCCTGTTGCCTGTAGTAATTGCAAGCGTCTGCTAGATGCACCACAGGATCTTTCACGTGTGAAGTCTTATTTTCTAATGCTATTTTGTACAATAATGTCATTTGGATAACCTGACAGCCTTTACTTGTTCCTTTAAAGGTAACCTTCTGTGTGTGTGTGTTTGTATGTGTTTCAGACTTTAGCTGGGCTGCTAATCTGTGAATGTGCGAGCACCATCTGGCCATGGGGATTTATCTCCCTTCATCCAATGGCTGCTGTCTGCTCTCTCCACCCTCTTTCCTATGTGCTTTTGCTTTTATGTTTCCAGTATCTGCCTCTCCTTTTCCCGTCTCATCTCTACTGTCTTAGAGTCGCATGCTTGTTCTCTCAAGCCTCTCTGTGTCTTTTTGTTTGCGGCTTTCTCTTTTGTGTGTTTTTTTGCAGGCTGCAGTTATTTTGGTCATCTGCAGTTGTCAAGTGTCTATAAACACAACAGGAGAAAAGAAGAATACAGGAACATAACTTAGTCTTGATTTCTTGAATGTTCTTGGCATAACAAAAGGCCTGCGCTAATGTGATTTAAAGTGATTTCTCTCCTCTTTGCTGAATTGAAGACAGTACCTTCATTGTTTTGGTCTTAAAATCCTGGGCTGCCATTTTGTCCTGAAAAGCTTTGGTTGGAACAGACGCTTGGTATCTAAGAAACCACCATCTTTTCCTGTAGGTTTTTTCCTGGAACTTTATTTTGTTTAACATCTGTGATCTCCAGAAATTATGTAATTGAGAACTGCTCATTAGTATGCAATCCTGTTTCTGAAGAGCCTCTTTCTTGCAGTTTACATTCAGTAAGATTAGCTAGTTTAGATGTATGTTGGTGCTTTTAGGCTACCCCTCCACAAAAAAAGCAGACTATTTTGGTTCTTAAGTCGTAATTCTTAAGATTTTGTATCATTCACTGTGTTTTTTTTTCTTACAAAATGTTCACTTCATCTTAAACCAGAAAAGCAACGAAAGGCTTATCACAGTAGATGATTTTTCAATACCTACAGTATTAGTGAGCATTTGTCATTGCTATTTATCCATTTTGAAAGGATTAGTTCACTCCTGAATTAAAATTTCCTGATAATTTGCTCAATCCCATGTCATCCAAGATGCCCGTGTCTTTCTTTCTTTCTTCATTCAAAAATAAATTAGGGTTGTGCGACTTCACACGTTGCATAAACACATTGGACAAGCCTCGTATGGTTAGTTCTTCGACATCCGACATTGTTGGTAAAAGGGTGTAGAAAAGCCCTTTTCTACATCACTATGTAATGTGTGAAGTCATGGATGCAGAGCTAGTTCAAGATGAGCATTTGCAGTTAAAACCTATACAAACTAATTTTTTTTTTCGGAAAATGGTCAATCATTTTGCTAGACTGCTAGATAAGAGCCTTATTACTCAGCTGGGAATGTGTAGTGCCCTTTGAAACTGCAATTTGACATCCATTAAAGTCCACTATATGAAAAAAATTCTGGAACATTTTCCTTAAAAACCTTTATTCATTTTCGAAAAAAGGCAGAAAGACAAGAACGTCTTAATGACATGGGGTGAGTAAATTATCAGGACATTTTATTTCTGGAGTGCACTAAACCTTTAAGTCCATTTTTCAATTTCAAGTTTCTCAGGAAATCCCAAGAATACTGGCAACAACAGACTGTTGGGATGTCCAGAGTTGGCACCTCGGGCTTTGCAGTTGGCTTTTGTTTTTCTGGTAGACGGGGATGGCGGAGGGCACTCAGGCCTTGCCAAGTGCCTGCACACCTCAGGACAGGATGGCTTCCCAGCGTGGCTCTCAGCACACACCCAAACACACTTTAAGTAATCCATTTACTGGGCATGATAATATGAAATGCCTTTGGCTCAAAGAGTTGCTTCCCCGCTTCTGTGGACTCTTGCGACAGGAAGTGGACATCTTGACTTACGCTATTTGAAAGGATTTTGGGATTTTCCTAGTTGACGTTATGACTCTAAAGTGTTTCATGACTTAATGTAAAGAGCTGATAGCCAGAAGGCTGCTGGTTCAATCCCTGTAGGAAGCAAGTCCCGAGTGATCATGCCCCTAAGCAAGGCACTTAACCCTGGGATTAAATTCATGGAGCCGTTCTATAGAAATTACATCAATAAATTCCATCGTCTTTGGTGTACAGTAATTTCTAGACATTTTAACCCATTTTGTTCTTTCCCTCAAATTTCATTTGTTGAGATTGAATACACATTGTGCTCTCAATCTGATTCAAATATCTATATGCTTAATGCAATGATCTACTGATCATTGGAGTTACGTTATCTATAGTGTTCAGGGAATTCAACGATTATAGTGACTTAAAGCCTGTGTAATGGTGGCTTAACCCACTGCTCCAGCTACTGTGTAGACTCACCATCTGGACCCTAATCCCATAGAAACGCCATCTTTGGGTGCCTTTGCATGCAAGCAGGCCTGATCACACTCAGACACTTTCCTAACCAATTGCAGCTATCTTTACTTTTTTCAAAGCCTTATTACAGAACTGTATTAGGAGTTGCATCTTGGTAAATGCATTTTTAATTATTCATGAAGTTCAGTGTAAAGTGAGGACAGTCTGGATGAAAACGATTTCATGTGTACGGCCATTCCATATATTTTGAGAAACGATGATGTCATCACACCACATCCTGACCCTAATCAGACACCGGAACTTCACATACCAGTAACAAAAACACGAACAAACACTGAATGATTATCTTCTAGTAATTAACATTAACGCAGATTAATACATGCATTGTTCCCTGTTTGTTTGTATATAGCTGCAATGTTTATGTGCATGGTCTTCTTCTCCAATCGTTTGTGTATCTCTGTGGCTCTGTGTATCTCTGGTTTGGCATGTGCACTACATCATTTTGTTTGTTTAGCAGTTTTGTGCGCATGCATATATTTCTTGAGACGAGGGGAAAAAAAGATTGGATAGGGAAAGCTCTGGCTTCTTGTGGATGTAGCCTTAGTGCTTGAGTTGATTCAAGGGCTCAAATAAAATCTGTTTACCTTTACCCCAAGAATTATATCAACTTATGAATGGTCTCAGGAAACGCCCTTTACTGGAAAAGGATCCTAAAATCCCCAAATATTTCCATGAATATGCAAACCCTGTTTTTAAAAATTTCCCTCAAAATGACCAACCAAGACTTTTTGTTCCTGATTTGCACGATTTAGTGGGAGAGCAGTTTTCACATTGTTTCTTTCTCTGTCTAGTCACGATTAGCATGTGTACCTTCAAATTCAGTTCAAACATGAATTGCCATAGTGTTATACCAGATAAGGTACAATGGACACTGTGGAAAAAGCTACCTGTAAAGAAAGGGCATCACCGGGGATGAAGAGATGCCACCTGGGCATCAGACAGCAGGAGCGTGGCCGTCCTGGCTGCTGCAGATAAGTGCCACTGACCTCATTAACTGCATCCCTGGCAGCACGGGAGCCGCTGAGATCAGGCTGACAGATTGCGAGCAGTCTGTCCTCCGACCGTGCCACGGAGCGCAGCTCTTCATTCACGGCTGATTGGAAAAGGCAGCGTAGAGCCAAAACTCACTCAGAGTGAAAGGGAGACAGAGTAAAAAAAGTGCAAGAGGCAGACTGACGTGTTGGGGAAGCTGCTTGTAGATGCACTGGGACTTTGACTCTTTTGATTTTCTCTATGCCCACATGTCTTCTCTCAAGGACTTTTTCTTTTATCTCTACTTAGTGCGCACAATAACTCAATGCCCCATTCCCAAGAGTAATTATTATACCTCCGAGTAAAAGCGGTAACTTTTGACCTCGATAAAAAAACGTCTGCAGGTGCAGCTTCTCCTAAAAGACTTAGCAAAGAATCTTTTGATTGTTCCAATTAATTCAACACATAATTTGAGATTTTGACCTCCTGTGGGCTCTTCTTCATAGTACTGCAGGGGTGTCCAGTTCAGCTCATGAAAAGCCAATGTCCTGCAGAGTTTAGCTCCAACCTGTTCCAACACTTACGGGGGCGTTTCTAGTAAATCTGAAGATCTTGATCAGGGTATGTGATCAGAGTGGAGATTCACGTTAAGCATATTTAGCTCACTTGATAAAGAAAGATCACTCAAAACAGAAAGAATTTGAAGGCTATGATGACGTGACAGGGAAATTATACTTCAAGGAATTTGCTTGTCCCTCTAGCTACTGCATATTTTCAGGGGAAAGCATATGATTTCAATAGGTAGCCTACAAGACTTATGCAGTCACTCAGTAATGCATTTACACAAATGTAATACTTCATCTTCATGTTACTTCATCTGTATCCTTTTTCGAATGAGCAGAAATCTGTAAGAAATATAGCTAAGATAACTGACAAAAACGTTTAATTAGGGTTTGAGACAGGACAGTGTCCCTTCAGGGACAGGATTGGATTTGACCTTCCTGGAAATGAATCACCTGAACCAGCTGATGAAGATCTTCAAGAAGACTTGATGATTACAGACAGGTGTGTTGGAACAAGGCTGGAACACTGGGAATTGGTGGGAATTTCTTAAAAACACGTATATGGCCATGTTTCATATTAATTCAGCACATGTTTTATGCAAATTTTTATTAGCATATTTCATCTGCATATTTTACTTATTAGGCCTTTTAGGGATGTATGTGGGGTTGTTCTTATTAAACTTCATAGTATGTTATATTATTATACACATTAAACACACTATATTTTACTTATTAAAATATACTTAAAATATCTAATCATCTGCATAATACAGTACTTTTTACATATTACAGTAAAGAACATTTACTGTATTTGCATTAGAAATATGGAAAATGTGGAATGAAATCCATCTGTATTTTCTTTTTCTAAATACCTATATATATATTAGGGGTGTAACGATACGTCGTATCGTATCGAACCATACGGCTTTCGGTTCGGTACGCATACAAACCGAGCGATTCAGAAAAAACAAGAAAGAAAGAGAATAAACTGTGTAAAACATCATGTTTTCAGTGCTACTCTCAACAAGGCAGCGCAAACGATGGGACAGGGAACCCGCGTCTGCTCCTCCCACCCCCAAACAGACGAGAACCAGAAACACACACATTACAAACTATCAC
>JAUMHI010000068.1:10378559-10420007 GCA_032359435.1 Enteromius unitaeniatus
GCTGGCTGTGCACAGAGACTAGAAAGAGAGGAACAGTCTGCTGCTGACCACTCACCACCTTTAAGATAGTGAGCTTTCCTTATTCAAAGAAGCTGCTGCTTACTATTCACACGTGAGTTTTGAGCAGTGAAGGGTAGTTTCTCCGATCACGAATGCAGACATGCTGTTATGTTTACGAGGCGTGATGCTGCACTTTTTTAGAGCAATGAGCTTTGTACAAATTAACTTGTTAGTGCTTAGAGGAGTCCGCTTAGCATTGTTGTTTTATTAGCATTTTACTAGTGGTTTCTCTGCTTCCAGCTGGTTTCTCTTCATCACTTTTCTACGTTAGCCTGTGTTGGACTGTAAACGTAGTGAATGTGACTTGTGCAGATGCTGAGGGGGGTCACGACCCCAGAAAGGTGAAATGTGTGTGACACAGCCTGAGGCTCGTCTTGGTGCCAGGTTGTGCTGAGTTCTGTAGGGAATCACACTTTTACTCATTCTGACGATGCCACCTCTTCCTGGCTTCAGCGTCACGTTTCTGGGACAGATAGAGGGGAACTGTGAGGGTGTCTGTGTGTTAAAGGCTATCACACCGTATTTCCATCAGGAACTTTCTTACGGGGGTCAGCTGTCAGACAGAAACCTTTTAACGGTATGTTAGTTTCCTGCATTTACAGAAGAATCAAGTAAGAAGAAATTAATGTGGCACACATGCTACATCAAAAGATCTCTGTAGTTCTGATATTAGTCTTTATTAATTCTTGGAGTGAAAATATGGTATTTCCTTGACAGGTTTGTTGAGACTCTGATCAGTCACTTTGGATAAATGTAGCTGGAAGTCAGACCTCAATAGTGGAATAAAACAAACCTGTGGGATACACCACAGGTTTCAAACATGATGACTCATGTCTCCTATCACACAAGAAAATGACTCTCTTCCACTTCTGCACACTGCAATGTGCTGCTGGCGACTTGTTTATGATAAATCCATCTTCGTACGTTATAGAATTCAACAAATTTGCATTGTAAATACCACAAATTCCATCCACAGAAGTCAAGCGCTTGCCTTCAGACATACAGCATTCACATATCGCTTTTACTCCAGTCTCACGGATCCTGCCTCCAGCCGATGCACAATTTGGAAAGTCATAATATGATTTTGGTGGAAATAAGTAAATTCATTTTTACTCACATTACAACCAATTAGTTACCCGTCGATAATCACACCACTGTGACGTTCAAAAATACAACGACTCGAATGCTTCGTGACAATGTGTTGAGGAAGGCCAGATGCTAAAGAGACGGCATCAAACCCTGAGCATTTTAAAGAAGCGCTACAGATATTATTAGGCTTTGTGTTGGATGGCTGTAGGCTTCGTGGTGATTTTACGTCAGGTTTAATTAATTGCCGTTCCTGTTGACATCAGAATGCTTCTAAATGTCGAGACACTCATTGGTGAAGTGCCACTCCAGACGTGACACTTTAGTGAGTTTTATTAGTCATAGAGATGGCATTGACGCATATGGTCAAACAACACCTTGACACCTACAAAATATTATAGGGCCGGGTTCGGTGCTCCCTATACACTCGATGTGGAACATTTGGAAAAGTTTTGACAGGGTTATTATTTTGAGTGTGACGCAGGCATCTGGATATGTTTTGGGGCTTCTTTTCAGCCTCAGATATACCTCATAATTCAGTCGCTCAGTTTGATGGGTTCTTTATTGTTTTGGTGAGATATTGAGCTGAGATGTATAGGTCACCCATCTTCTTATGTTAGTGATAGATGAGTCGTTGGATGAACCTTGGCAGAAAGTCACTTTTTTATATAAGGATCTATATGATATGCATTATTAGATTTATTGGTTTATTTGTTGTCCTTATAAAACTTGCATAATTAGACTTTCAATTTTTATCTTGGTACACAAAGCATAAAAGTAATATTCAATATTACAATAATTACAACAACTATTTATTTATTTATTTTTTAATAAATGAAGAAAAATAGTGTTTAATTGTATACATAGTTCACTTATAACATTGAATACAATTTTCCTGTGCTTGTGTTTAAGTTGTAATATATAATTATATTATGATCATCACTGGAGTCCGGACTGTGTTTAGTGTTTGCGTGTCTCTTTCTGTCTCTGTTAAGGGCTTTTATTATCAACATTTGTCTCCTCTCAGCTTGTTTGTCGCCATGGCTTCTCATTAGTCTTGTTATCACCTGTATTTAAGGATTTGTTTGTGTTGCGCCGATCATTGTGGTGTTTTTCCCTTCTGTAAGCCACCTCTGTGTTTCTGTTCTGGATTTATTGTTACTGACCCCGCCTGCTTCAGATATTCGCACTTGTCTACGAAAAAAGATTAGGGCCAAGCAATAATAAAAAAATAATATTATTTCGAGATTAATGTTGTTAAATTACAAGAATAAAGTCGTTAAATTTCTAAATGAAACTCGTTACGTTCAGAGAAAAAAAGTTGAAATAAAATGTTGAGAATAAACTCATTAAAGGCATTAAATTTTGAGAAAAAGTTGTTAAATAACGAGAAAAAAACATAATTTTTCGATATGACTTGTTTTGGATCTACAGTGGCGTAGTTCGAAGAGTAATATGCTTGAGTATAACATGTCCGGTTGATTGAATCCATTTCTTTCCTTCCTTAATTATAATGCACTCCCCTGCGGTACCACAGCAAATCCATCACACGTTTGTGGATTGACAAGTATTCTAAATGCAGTTATGCCATAGTGTTTCATCTGCATTTCTGCATTAAACTCTAGTCATTATTTATTTGGTCCTCATAAAACATAATATTAATATGTGATTATATTTTTAATTTTACTTTAAAACGTTATTTGTTATTAAATTAAATAGTTTTATTTTTGATACACAACTGAATAGCAATATGTACACAATAATATAACATAATTTTAAATTATAAGTTATTATAAGTTTATGTAGTTTACTTGTATCTACTTGTATCCTTTTTAATTGTGTGTGCATATGAAATTATAAAATACATATACAAGTAAAATAGTGTTTGAGTAATAATCAGAAAGTATTATTCTTTAGTTATTTTTATTTTAAATGAATTGTTTAATTTTGTATTTATTTTATTTGTGGTGCACATTCAACTTTATTGTCAATAACATAATTGTGTAAAAATAAATAATTAAACATATAGTTGTTTTAATATGTTTTTTTTATTTTATTTATTTTTTATTTGCATATTTTTGTATGCAAAACGTAATACTAATATCTAATATATGATTTATTAAATATTTATAATTAAAAAATCACAATTAAAAAATTCCATACAAGCACTATTACAGTAGTCTTCGTGATAGTTTAATGACATTTTTCGGTAAAAATTTAAATCGTTGCTGCTTGCGCATGTTGTGATGTGTGATTAAAGAACTATGCTGGATTTTTCAGCAATTACCAACTAATATCCTATTGTTTCCCAATTAGTTTGCATTGCATGGAAAAGAGCAGCACACACATTCTTCTAATTATCTCATTTTTTGTTCCACTGAAAGACATAGAGGCTCGAAATGATAAACTAAACTACTGAAAGACTTTAATTAAATATTCATTCATTCTTATTCCAGGAAATCATTCTAAAATCATTCAGTTCTCACATATTAGTCTGAAGTCCCCTGTGTGTGGAAACAAACTCAAATACTGATCTTATATTCCCGTGAAGCTGCGAACGCTCGGTCATTGCTGGCCTCTTTCCGTGCGAACGCCTCTGTCTGCCCGACAGCGAAAACATGGTGTCGGTGAACTGTGTGGGCTGGCTCATAGTGTCTGACTAGCCTGCCAAATTACTGTTACTAAGGCAACCCCCTCTCCAATGGCAGAGGTGAGGGGGCGATCCGTGTATGTGGACCTCTGTCCAGATCAGCCTGTAAAATGTCTGTTTGCCTCAGATCTTAGGTAACACAGCAGAGCCCAACGCGTGCGGACGTCAGTGTACCAGACCGTCTTGAACTCAGTGGAGCATTGCTTTGATGCTGTCTCGACACAATACACTTAAGAGAGAAGCCAAATTATGGTAAACAGGCTTTTTCTTGTGGTTCGAAATCATTTAACTTCAATTTCGTAGACTTTCTATGCACTGCTAAAAAACACCAGCAGATGAGATGTGACATGTGCTCCAAATCAGGACCGCTTTCAGTCACATTGTATATCTATATCTATTAGTGGTGGGCCGTTATCAGCCGTTACTCTAGTCACAAAGTTGTGTTGGGAGCTGGGTCTATACTACGCAAGCTATCGTGACTTTCACCTTGATATTTTAGTACTTGGCTTGGGGTCAGCCGAGCTCCCAGCTCGCCCCCGACAGCACGCCAAACACACTTATTCTCATCAATGAGGAAGCACAAACCCGTGAAATGAACACATTGTGTTCTAGGTTCAAGCATTATATTTATTTATCAACACTTGATAGTTAGTAAGTTTTATGAAGATGTTATCTTCCTTGGCGGTGTTTTTGATCAGGACATTCTAGACATTCAGGAGATTTCACCTCAGAGCATATAAAAGCGGGAAAACGAGGAAAAAAACAAATAAATCAGTATGTGGCAGGTAAAGAGTTAATAGTTTAGCCCTCCATAGTGTGCAAACATGTCTCAAATGTTAGATCAAATTATTTGTATTACTCCTAAAATGTATTGGTTATGTAATACGTGTATGAATATATGAGTGATATTAAGTTATACAGTATGTTTAAGGTCATAGAAAGTCAGAGCCTTTAACCTCTTTAATGAAACAATACTTCATATAAACTAAGCAAAAAAATGCAAACCCACAGCCTGACCTTTTTTTGTTTTTTTTTTTCAAAATCAATGCCACAAGCTCTTCAGTGATCTTAAGTTTCTCCTTTTTAGCCACACCTCTTCTACTCCTCCTCAGCCACCCTCCCTCCATCTGTCTCACTTTCTCTTCTTTTCTCGCCCACCATAGTGCCCACTTTGTCTAAGCAAATTTCACGAATGGCCGCAGCGGGGCGTCTCGAACCGGAATTTTCCAGAGGATCCTGAGAACTCTTTCCGCACAGCTTGTACTCAGAATGAGGCGTAACGCAGCCTTCCCGTGGCAATCTCTACTCTACTTCCTGTGTATTTTTAGAATTTAGCACTATTGTTAACTCAGCCTAATGATAATGTTTCAGTCTGTTTAACACTATGCTGTCTCTAAGAGTAGCCTAGTCTGATCTGGTTGATTCCAAACTCAAAGAGAAGACCAGTTCGAATCAGTCTAATGACTCATTCACTGACTGAATCAGATCAACAGTACATGTGCTCGTTTATCTTGACGTTTACGGTATCTACTGTCTTATAACTTAATACTTCAGTGTTAATCAGGGCTTCGTGTTTGCTAATGCAGATAGTTTTGTTGTAGAGCGTCGGAAATTCTCCTGCATTGCCCTGCAGTTCTTTGAAAGGTTGCTAAGCAACTAGTTGTGCAGTTGTGTTATCAATCACTGATGAGCGAAACGAGAGAACAGGAGACGCCCGGAGATGACCTGACGAATAGCCTGAGTGTGTTTGTGGAGGAAAAACGAGAGCAAAAAAACAGGAAAGGCAACAAGGGGGAGTTTTTCCACTTGATCACCAAAAGACAATACTCTGTAATAATCATTGTTTTTGGTGTTTTTGATCAGAGCCTCCCACAAGTATGAAAATGAAAGGCTGGATTATCATGCATCAATGCAAGAGAGAGAGAGAGAAAACACATTAGACTGCCTGTAGGCATTTCAGATTGAGAGTAGTATTTCTGTGGAAGATATTCATGTTTTTGCTGTCTTGAAAAGTTTTCACAACCATGCTTACAATTTAGCACAAACTGTAAAGTCAAAGAAATTGAGATATTTTCTATTTGAGGAGTCATATTTATATGTTAACGGCTGATGCATGTCTTAAAGTATGGATTTGTACATTTAAATTCAAGTTGCAAGAAGTTGGTGGACAAGTCATTGAATCATTCGCTCAAGTGATTTGTTCAAAAATACAGATCCATTCAGGAATGAAACAACAATTGGATCATTCACTCAGTTGATTCAGACAAAAGCAATGATTAGCTCAAGAATTAAACAAATGGCAGTAATACTTTATTTTGATAGACATTCTACTAACTATAACTAGCTTTGTAACTACAAACTCAACTAGTTTTCATTCATTTGCATCTATGGTTAGGGTAGGTTTTAGGGTAAGTAGAATAAGTTGGCTTGTACTTGCAAAGTTTCTGTTGTGGATTCATGAAAATAAAGTGTTAGCAGACAGTCTACTAATACTATAATGACTGCTAGTTTACATGTAGTTGCAAAGTTACTCATTGTAGAATATCTAAAGTGTACTATCAAAAACCAAAATGGCTGTTTATGATTAAATCATTGAATAAATAATTCAACTGATTTTTTTCAGCAACAGTACAAAAATTGGTTGTAGTTATGAGCATATTATTGAATCATTGACTCAACTGATTCATTTAAAAACACACACACACACACACAAAAAGTTATTGCCGTTATGACCGAATAAAGTCTTTATGATGACATTATTTATTTAATATTCATCAATGCATGTTTGTTTGTTTAAACTAATATATTCAAACTGCTCCCATCAAAATATCTACCTTAGCTTTTACGTACCTTACTGCATGTTTCACGGCAGTTTCAAAGAGAAATGTCCACTGAGTGGCACTAAAACACAGGTTCAATACATGCACCCTGGCACAGTTTTATTATGTTGTTATAGGAATGTAAAGGAATAAAAGTGTCAGAGTTTTACTGCCTCTAGTGTTCATTTCTTTTGGAAACTGCCTTGATATGTACTTTGTGGTACATATTTCATTAAAAGAAGTGCACCCAGGTATGTTTATGTCATGAGACCTGGTAGAATATATTATGCATGTGCATCATGTATATGTATGTATAAATCATGCGAGATTTTATATTGTAATACATATTACATACGTTTCTTTGATTTAACTGTTGTGTACATACAGTATCAGGCAATCATGCCGTTGGTCAGAATATCAGTATGGGTGTGAATTATGAAGAATGTGTCTTGCACCAATGAACAAATTGCAGCCATGCTGATATTTTAACTAACAGCTTTTGCTCAGGTCATATTTAGCAAACATACTAAAAATGATCTCTTCCAAATCTAAATGCTGGCGTCAAGTGTATGCATCAGTGATATACATGTGCAGAAATCCCCAATATTGTATCAGGGACAGCGGGATGATGGGTGTACATGTGTCGGCGGGACGTGAGCTGTGCAATACAGTATTAGCTGAGTCTCTCTGGGTTCTGCACTGCTCTGAGACTCGGGATGATGATTCACTCCGAGTGACTCATTCGGCTGGAACATTCCGGTGAATTCTAGCAGAAAGGAGCAGCGTGTCCAACAGGTTTACAACACACAGATCTGGGATCGACTGCGCTTTATATTTAGAGTCACAGTGACAAAAGATAGGATGGAGGAGGGCGCTTGTTTTGGCTTTAATTTTGATCGTCACGTCTCAATCCATAACCGAAGATACCCGAACCGTGTGATATGTTCGAAAATGACAGTGATTTCTTATCGAAAATTCACGTATTGCTTCAAATTCTTCTCACAGACCCACAAATTGCAGATATTTCTTTCTTGGTGATCTTTACGTATCTGGTCAGAGTGGGAAAATTCATGCTGTAAACCTGGTTAACAGACACAGATATGGCCCTCGTTGTTTCATTTTCTACTCATCAAAGCTCTCTCACATCCTACCCATAATGCATTGTGGCTTATTCCACCCCCAAACCCATCGCATTATTATCCAGGCCTATTTTTTGCAGCTGTTTCGTCTGTCCTTCATATATTTTGAAACACAATGTTCTCCGTCGAAATGTTCAATGTTCTCAGTGCAAATCCGTGCTCCTCCAAAGAAATCACCTTCGAGTGAGTCATTTCTGTACCTCTGTTGGAAGTAAAGTGAAGAGCCGTTTGCTTGATTTAGTCACCTGACTAAGTGAGTTTTGGGCTACCTGTTTATTCAGCTGATGAAGAGAACGCTGTTTAAAAGACACTTCACAGGAGTTTTTTTTTTTCACCAGTCTGTGAATGTTTTTATTGGCGTTTGATGACTTCTTTCCCACTAACTTCAGGATGTACTCACCTAATCATTTTGATAGTCTGTGTATAGTATTTACAGAAATGAATGAAGTATGTTGAGATGATTATTTGTGATCAGTGTTGGAAGTAATGGAAAGATTGAGAGAGAAGTGAAGTGATTTTTGAGTAATACCAGTATTAATTATTTATTATTAATATTAACTTACTAAAATTGATCTTTAAAACCACTAATAATCCTATAACATTTAAAAATGATCAATGAGCAATAACATTCTATATTTTTTTACACGAATTGTCATAATTTCCTTACTATGCATTATAATGTTATGAAAAATCTGTGTTATTTATTTATTTATTTGTGTTGTTTTTGAATAACACACACACACACACACATATATATAAATAAAAACCAAATAAATGGATTTCTTTTTTTTTTTTCTTTTCTTAATCAAAATTATATTTTTTTTTTCAAAGAAACTAAAGCCTCAAACCACAAGGTATTTATTTATTTATTTGATAACAACATGTGTTTCAAGTAAATAAGACACATTTTCGCTTCTAAATGTAAATGATATAATGTGGGAACGTGTGTACACTATTTCTATCCTATACCATCTGTTTATGAAACAGTTTTTTACTAATTTAATGATCAGGTAGTTTGATGTACTGCTTTTAATTAATTTAGATTTTGAATTTACTGAATTCCTGACAATAAACACTGAAGTTGGCAAGAGTAATTGTGCTGAAAAAATACTTGTAAAAAATGGTGATTTTCCCAAAACTGGCCTTGTTTTATTAATGCAAAAGTGAATTCTTCTTCTTTTTTTTCATCCGTTTTGTCCATTACAGTTGAAACATGCACGAATAACATCTTTTGGAGCTTAACTAATCCAAGTTCCCCAACACTACCTATGACCCAGAAAGTTTCTGTGTGGCAATTGTAAAATCACGTACACAACATGGATGCGTTTCAGCAGATCGACTGGTCCTTCAGAACAGATGCCTCGCTCAGCTAGTGCGGCTTCTTGCGGATCTCTTGCTGTTTTCAAGGACTCACACAATTTGTAATGGCCATCCATGAGTGAGAATATCAGCCTCGCGATCTGACAAAGCCTCTCTGAAATCCATCTTTGAACAATCTGATAGTTGCACCTGGACTGAATAGCCTGAGATTGTGGGTTTGGATTTGATTCGTCGCTTGTGTCTAATCACTATGATTGTAGGTAGAGCATTAGCAATGCTTTATAAATGCTTGCTGCTTAGTACTGGATTCGTACCGTATGCTAATTTTCCCTATTTTTTTACCTTTGTTGTCATTTAATATTCCCTTAAAAAACGTATTTAGTAACACTGTTAAATGTAATGTTTAGCCAATCTCAATATTAATTTTCAATATTTTCATTTTACACTTTTTTTCATAATCAATGGATGTAAATCTATGGTGGATATACATATTAAACTTACTAATCATCTTTAAAACATTAAACAGCTAATTATATTATAGCACTTTTAAATGTAATATTTTTTAATACCGGATTTCAAAATCATTGTTCATAATCTCCTCTTTTTCAGACTGTACATTAGGTTAAAAAGCCTACATACACTTATATGTAAAATATATCTGATTTTTGTTCAAAATGACATCTAAACATACATCAAATATGTTTTAAAAACATACAATTAAAATATATATTATTTTATATTTATATTTTTAAACTTGGTAGACTATACAAAACACTTTGTGTGTTTATTTTATTACTATGCATATTCTATTGTAATTTTTAGTAATATTTTGGTTGTTTTTATTTTAATATCTTTAAATTTATGTTTATAAATTAAATATATTTATAGATAATATAAAAAATACAATTATAAATATAATTTATAATTATAAGTATTGTAACTTAATATAATTTTTTTTTTTTTACAATATTTTACAATTATAAAAATACAATTTAAATGCTTATATATATATTATTTATTTTTATTATTTATTTTAGCTTTAGTTTTAGTCATTTAGTATTTCAGCTTAAATTTATATTACAGTTACAATATATATCATATTATAGTGCGTGTGTGTCTAATTTACATTACAAATGTAGCTTTATTGCAGTGTGTGATTGTAGTCGTGTAACATTGTTCAACTGATGAAACTTTCTGAGAAAAAAAAATCCATGACATAGTTTTGAAAGTTGGGAAAAAATGATGTGATCAAGGACATTAATACAGTATGTAAGTGAAAAGACTGTAAGTCCATTCCTTACAGCCTTGTTTTATTCCCCTTTAAATTCAGTACGCGGTTTTACTTGACTAAGGAAGCAGCCACCTAACAACCACCCAAAACACCTTAGCAACCACCTGTCATCACCCTGACGACCTTCATAAGAGCTAGTGCCACTCTAGACTTTGGATATGAGCGTGACGTTGATGTTTTAGCAGGATGTTGACAGTGAGTCACAGTGAAGGCTAGCGCTCATCGCTGTCAGCTGAAGACGGCGTGTTTCGGGAGGCACGGCTCTGGAAAGCAAACTGGCAGCCGTTTCCTCCAATGGCAAGGATCCCTGGCATGCCTCTGCGGCGAGGGAGGGAGGGAGCGCGTGTGCGTGTGGGCTGCCGAGAGCTTCACACAGGGCTAGTTAGGTAACTCCAATACAATGAGAGAAAGACAAGCAAGACTTCAGGAAGAGGGAAAGCAATCGCATGCGGTGTCCAAAATAGATTTGCCATAAATGAGAGTTGCGTGCGCGCGAGAGAGAGGGTTACATGTACAGCGCGCGCTGCTTGACGTGGGTGGCAACGTGTGTCTGAATGTGTGTGTGATAGAGAGCGAGAGAGCGAGAGACCAGTTGCAGAGGAAGAGGGATGGAGGTATTTGACAGCCCATGATTTCCGCAGGTTTCCAGCGGCTGCACAGGAGAGGCTGGAGAAGAGAAGCGTCGGACTGTCGTGGTAAGAAGCGGCATTTCTCTCTTAGCCTTCAAAACTAGCCATTCCAGGTCGTAGGTTGTGTTGATGCGCTTTGTGAGACATGCTGGTCTTGTTTGACAGAGTAGATGTTGTGTTCGTAGGTTGTGTCAGGCCCGCAGGTAGGACTTGGGTTACGACCTTTGAGTGGACTAATGGCACTGTGCGATGCTCTACGAAAGTTGCCATGGTAACAGCGTGATATGTGGCAAAGCGTTGGTCTTTTGTTGCATGTCTGGATATCTTAATGCAATTTTTTTTGCAAGTTTAACTGCACTTTTCTTACAAAAAATGTGCCTTTTGTTTTGGCGCTTGTTGCATTTTTAGCTGTTTAAAACACCTTTTCAATCACCTTTAAATCACCTTTAATTGCACATTTGTGTGCAAAAATATATCATTCTGCAACTTTAATTCTTGGTGTCCGTTAATATTTATGTGTTTTTTATTTTTTTTTAAATACACCATTGCGTAACACGCATGTTTGTGTTCACTAATATTTCCGTATTTTCCACTTTATTTTGTAGTTGTTGTTTACAGGAATAGTTTACCTGACAATTTTGTCATCACTAACTCATCGTCATGTCATTCAAAACTCATTCTTCAAATAGAATTGCACTTTTGTACCAAAAAATAAAGTGTGACGTATTATGCATGCTCAGTATTTGCTAGAATTCACAAATTTTCGCTCTTTTTTTTTTTTGCAGTTGAAAAGAGTAGTTCACGCACAAATGGCAGTTTGGTCATTGTTTACTTGTGTAATTCTAAAATAATTTTTTCATCAGGATTAATTGAACTTCTGTACAGAAAACATACAGTAAATGCTTAATTTGCGCTAATATTTATGTCTTTTTTAGCTTATTGTGTTTTTTTTAGCTGTTTAAAACAAATTGACATCAAATTCAAATGACAGTTCTTTAATTCTTATTATTCTAACCTCATTTTCCATCAAGTTTAATTACACGTTTGTATGAAAAAACAACATTTCTCAACGCCAATGCCTCATATTTGAGAGAAATGCAGGGATTTGTGAGTTGATGGAAAGCTAATAATTAAATCATAAAAGGTTTTAAATAAAAAGACCTTTTTTTCACATTTGCAACATGGTTGGAGGCTCTCTTCAAGAGCGGTTTACATTTATTCATTTAGCCAGAGCTTTTATCCTAAGTGACTTGAGGTTGCACGAGCTAGCAGCTTCTTATCCTCATGTTTCCAAGACACTGTTAAGCAGAAGATAGAGTATCAGTTTAAAGTGTTTATGATTCACCTTCTTCAGATTCCTGTACTGGATCTTTAGACACATTGGGACGTCTGATTCATGATGCATTCATTTCATTTCGATAAACATGTTGAACTCAATAATTGAACTCAATTCAGTTATCCTGTGTTCCCAGAAGTACCATGCTTCGTTTTGTTAAAGAAACGCCATTCATAGTGTCTATCTTTTATAGATTAGGACAAAAGTTGTTGTATAATATGGCTGACCGTTATTGTGGATATGTATTAACCTGGTTGCCAGGTCCTTCGCTATATGTTGTATGTGGTTAATAGGGCAGTATAAAGTATTAAACTCAATTTCCTTTATTCATTAAATTCATTTATTCATTTCTGTTTCGTTAATTCATTAAAAAAATAAGCGCACTATTTGATCTTGAGTTTTCTGACAAACTTACTTCGATGTATTGATATTTTAAGTCACATGAGGTTTGTTGGAGGTCTCTGAACAGTTTGTTGCGTGTTTTCGCTGTGAAATCTCCACAGTATTGTCTGACTTTCCCTCCCCTTTTTGACCCAGAGCAAAGACACACAAACACACACTGACTGACTGACAGTCCTGCTTGGCAGTGTGGAACTGTGAGTAAAGTGAGATTGCGTGCCCTGAACAAAGGTCATGTCAGGCCATGAGAGGTTTGTTAGCTAGTTAGCGCACATGCACTCGCTCTCATATTCACACATTGGGTGTCAACTACCTATTGACTTCACAGCATACTCACACATACAGTCTTTTTAAGCTATTTTTACATTAGTTGATTGTTCTAATGTAATGCTGTAAAGCTAGCAATCTCCCTGAAGATTTAACATTGAAAATAATAAGAAACACAGTCTTGATTTAAATGATTCAACTTCAGCACAGAAGTTAATGGTGCATTTCAGTCTCAAATGTGCAGTTTTCCCATAGGTTGTTTTTTTAAATGAAGCATTCAAATACATTTTTCCTCACAAAACTCATATTTAATGCTGGTTAGGTATGTTTTGAAGCTGGGATGCTGGTTTAGGCTGGTCCGTTGCTGGTTTATGCTAGTTTAAGCTGGACTTTGGCTGATCCATTGCTGGTTTATGCTGGTCATTTTTGCTTGGACCAGCTTAGCACCAACACATGACCACCTAAGGACCAGCTTAAACCAGCAAAGGACCAGCTTAAACCAGCACCCCATACCTTACCAGCATATGCTGTTTTTTTTTCAACAAAATCCGGGCACACTGCAATAAATACGCAAATCTCTCTTTACAACCGCTAGCATTTCCTCTGCTAACGAGTTTTATTATACTTTTATCCTATTTACCATCTGCTTTCTTCCCTGTAACAAAACCTGAGCATCAAATGTGTGGTTAGAGAAGAGCCTGTGTGTGAGTCGGCTAGTGCAGGTGAGTGTTAGCATTAGCACCCGAAGGAGCAGCGGTGACTGTACAGAACGTGGGCGAAACAGTGTGAGTCACTCTATCTGACTAAAGAGTCTCAAATAGAGGACACAGGAAGCTAATAAATCAATTTTCTGTTTACAGTTCATGTTTTGTATAACATGTCCATTTCCTGCTAGACAAACATGTTGAATTTTGATCGGTGTTTGTTTTTAGCACTAGCTTCTTTAAAACGTTCTATAAAATGGCAGGTAGTCCACTACATGCTTTACTTCAGGCTAACTAGCATGTTGTTTTTTTGTTGTGGATGCTGCTGCTAAGAGCTAACTCTCTGCTGCTATCTAGCAAAAATTTTATTCCACTAACCTGATAAACTTCGATCCTGTGATTAGTTTTTTCTCTGAAGTGTCTACTGTATACACCCGATGTCTTTCTAAAAGCCAGAAGTCACAGAAAAAGAGATGAACATGATAGTTTTGTGTTCGCATGAGAGCTAATGGTTATAATGGGTCATTTAACAAGCTAAACAAACAGGGCTTTAATAAGAAACGCTTTGATGCTATTTGAGGTGCCATCCTCAGTGGAGGCTGATGTTTAGAAGTCACTGACGGTACATTGCTCTCTACGGCTTCAGTAGGAGGTGAGAGACATACAGTTTATGCAGTGTAGTGTATTTTGTCGAGTATATGTAAATGAATGAATTAATATAATGTGTTAATGCATGCTATTGGATTTTACACTATATATAAAGACCAGTAAAGACCCCATAAAATGCAATAACACATAATTAGTTCCTTGATTCGTATATATACATATTTTATGTATTTTATTATGCGTTTAGCATACTACAGTATACACAGACCCTTCATCTCAACTAAGCTGCAAAAACAGCTCGTTATTACAGATTGTTCCTGCATTTCTGTTTATGGAGGAAGTTGGATGAATTCCTGTGCACCAGAAGAAGATTATATTATTATTCCAGGTGGCATATGACTAAACAATAAGAGTAAGGTATGGCCAGAAAGTTTGCCAAACAATGTGCTGTTCCTGACTGCGCTGCACCTGCCATTCCTCTTTTGAGGGATTCCAGCATTGGAAATGAGTGGCTAAAGTTTATTTCGAACAAGCTGCTTGATCATGTACAAGAGTGAAACATTTATTTAATATGGTATCTCCTATTACAATTCCAACGATTATGAATTCAAGAGATGGATGAATTGGCTGAGATCTGGACATGGTGAAATGTGATTTTGACACATTGTACTGTAGCTCAATCCGGTCTCTGTATTTAAAGCATGTGAGTCATGCAGTTGTGGAAAGTGTGATAAATACATGTTCTTCACACAGCTCGGTGCAACACATGCTGTAGCTCCTCTTCCCACACACTGAGTGTTGTTCAGCTTTATTCCCTAAAGCACAGTCCACAAATGGTGCTTTGCATGTGAGTTTCCATCCAAGCTTTCCAGCTGAACCATCCCTTACAACAAGTAATGGTACTGAATGATTGGAAAATGTATTCCAATTCTGGTAGGGTACATTATATTTTTTGGCCATTGAAACACTTTATTTGTTCAGAACGCAACTGTTATTGGTTTTACCATCAATTCTGTGAATATCTTCTAGAGATTCCCTTCTAAGACACTCCACAGTCATGAGGTTTCTTTTCCAAACAAAAGCTATGTTGATGTTTGAAGTCTCTGTTCTGTGAACACCCAACTGAAATATCAATGTCAATCCTTAAAGTATACTTGTTAATTGACTAGGGACCACGTAAGTGGTAGAGGATCCTGAAGGATTGTGAACTGGATGCAATCCATCTTTCAGTTACCGCAGAGGAGTCGAGGTTCTTGCTGTTGGGTTGTGGGGGAGGCTGTCAATCCCAGCTTTTATTTCAGTTGAAGCTCAAGGATTGATACAGATTTCTCTCGACAACCAACTTAAAACAATCATAATCACATTATACTGCAGAGGCTGATAAATCTGTGTATTATTGGTGTAAACGGATTGCCTTGTTCATGGCTGGTAAAAGAGCAAGAGCACTAAACGGAGGTTGACCCCATGCTGTGTACTAAAATCTACTTGTGCCAGAATCCAGGAATATCTCACATGGAAGCCGTGCAGAAACATCATGTCTTTTAAACTAGATATCTTCATGTATGAAATCCGTATAATTCATTTTATTCCACTGATACAGGCACATGGAATTGGCTCAATCTCACTGATCAAATTGAATTCTATCTTTGAGATAAACTCAGGAGCCTGATGAAGTGTTAGCTGGTACCAGTAAATCCATGGGCAGCAGATTATTTGAGCAGATTATATCTGACTGGATTGTTCAGTTTGATGCAGTGCCTTAAAGAGAATGGTTACGTCTCTAAATTTCAGATTGTTGATTCTGAAGATGATAGATTATTTCAATAGCATACTAGTCAATTTTCATATGACTAGATGACTAGATGCCAAACTATCAAGGCTACTGGTCAGCTAAGTTTACAACAAAGACAATATAGCTATACCAGCAGATATTAACCAGCATAAACTAAATGTAGAAATCCATAATTGCTTAGTTAACTATTGGTTTTCCAGTCAATCTGCTTAGCAAGCCAATTATGTAAGACTATCCCAATCACCCAGTTTCTTCAAAAAGATTATGGTTGTCCTCCAGACAAGCACTAATTAGTATGCACCAGGTTGGAATATTATAAGAATCCATACTTGTCTGCTATCATGAGATGGTGGAGTGCTGGTTTTCCCATCAGAAACACCATACTGGTCTACCAACAAGACCAGCCCCCAAACAAAATATTAAGCAACATAAACCAACTTTGGTGCAGCATAAAAATTTCTACTGGTCTTTATCCGAAGATTTTGTTTCAGTCTTTTTTCGCTCTGCTCATCCCTACAGGAAGTGGACTTGTTCTGCGATCTACAGCTGGTCATTGAGATTCTTTCTCCAAGAATCTCACCATGGAGACTAGCAGGAAATGATTCACGCTGTTCTGCTTAGGAGTAATTATTGATGCCACCATGAGTAGGGGAAAGCTATCAGTCTCCAGTGCCAAGAGCGACCAGAAATAAAATAAAAAAATAGACTAAATACCATACAGAAGTCCAATTGAATACAACATGGAGCTTGGTGGTTGAGGCTTTTACAGTATTTCCCAAATCCCATCTGATTTCACCATTAACAGACTGTGCAATGACATACTGACAGATGCTACATATGTGGGTATCCAGGGGAACATTCTTGTGTAAACTCCACATAAACCTTCTTTGTTTTCAAGAGCATATCAAACTCAAGTTCTGAGATTTTTCAGTGATGGAGGGCACTGGAGACCACACGCACAGCTGGCACAGCATGTCGGTGTGACAAACGCACAGATCTGTCTGCTGCATGTCTCCCCAAGGGCCCATGGGGGAGTCGTTATCATCCATCATACACAAACTTGGAGGGGAAGCCTTGTGGTTTGGGACATGTGCTTAGATGATGCTCAGTGGTTGTTCCACTTCTCTGACTGTCTGTGGCTTTGATTATCTACAGTACTGTAATTCCAACATCATGTGAAGGCAGCATAAAGTGCCATTCACAAATAGTGATTTTGTGGAAGCAGAGTGACCTGAAGTCACTTATTCCATTGAAACATAAAACAATAATTGTTTGCAAGTCTGAGTGCTGTTACTGCGACTGCCATTCCATATAGCTAATTTACACTACATTGACTAATTTCAACCAGCAGCAACATAGTTTTGTACCAGTGTGATACCAATGAAGGCATCTATTGTCATTGGTCGACACTAGTTTTTGCCAACTAAAACATTTTATTTGCATTTATTCATAGTTATTGGCTCATTGAATTTCTGAGAAGTGACATGCTGCAATTTGGTGATTGTTGGACATGGAAATTTTGCTAATATGGTAGAACAATGCCATTCTTTATGGCAGTAACTTTAAGTATCATAAAAAGGTCTAGGTAGATGCTTATGCTGATACTTGCAGTCTTTGAGGAGCCAGTCAATTTCATGCAAGATATTCTGTAGTACAGTTCCATTTATAATCTAAAACTTAGTGTGTATTGCAATCTGCATTGTACTTGCAGTATGATTGTTGACTTGCACCAAAGAATGCACTGTATATGACTACTGTACATTTGCCTGGTCAGATTTGAGGTTAGTTGGTCATGAGTGCATGGATGAAATAAATCTTTGCCTTTCTTTTTTGTTTTCTCTACAGAAGCATAAAGTCGACCTCTTTTACAAGCTCCGCCACGTGATGAATGAGTTGATTGATCTGAGGCGACAACTGCTTTCAGGCCACCTGACCCAGGATCAAGTCCGTGAAGTCAAACGCCACATCACTGTACGACTGGATTGGGGCAATGAGTGAGTTACTCGCATTTACCTCCAAGAAAATACCCTGAACAAATTCAAATAACAATAATAATAATAAAAATAAAAAAACAACAACAATCTTTTCTTAATCATATGGATGAACCAGAAAGTTGCCTTAAAGATGATGTTAGTAATCTTAGCCATTATGGTAACCTGCACCATAGGTTTAAGTCTTGTGGAAGAACCAGCAAAGATGTCTTAATGGTGCTTTACCAATGTTAGCCGTTATGCTACCATAACATGGGCCTAAATGTTTAAGATGCACCAGGAAAGATGCCTTAAGAATTAAAGCATTCTTACAATTTTAGCTGTTATGCTACAGTAACTTACAACATATGTCTAATTCTTGTGGATAAACAGGAGATGCTTAGGAGATGATACCAATGTTAGCTACTATGGTAACTTCCTCCATTGACCTAATTCTTGTGGAATAACCAGCAAAAATGTTTTTGTGTTGTCAACAATGTTAGTTACGATGCAAATTTCCAACTTGGGTCTAAATCATGTGTAAGAACCAGAAAAGATGTTTATGCTACTTTTAGCAATTTTGGCTATCATGATAACTTCCTAGATCTAAATATTAAGGAAGAAACAGAAAAGATGCCTTTAAAGAAGGGGTGACCAAGTGTCCTGCAGAGTTCAGCTTCAACCCTAATCGAACACACCTGAAGCAGCTAATCAAGGTCTATACTTGAAACTTTGATGCAGGTATGTTTAGGCAAGTTGGAGTTAAACTTTGCAGGACCAAGTTTGATGACCCCTGCACTAAAGTATAGTTAGTGGTGTTAGTTATCATGTTAACTTTAACCATTAATCTAAATATTGTGGAAGAACAAGAAAGGATGCCTTTGCGTTTTTTTGTCAGCAATGATAACTATTATGATAACTTCTCCCATAGGTCTAAATCTGGTAGAAGAACCAGCTAAAATGACTTTTAAGGTGTTGTTGGCAATGTTATCCAGTATGCTGACTTCCACCTTGACTCTTCATTTTTCAACACTCTTATAGGCAAATGATGTCAGCTGATCTTTTGAAATACACCCTATTAAACAAGTCTATAGGATTGTCAAGCATTTGTTCCACCTTCAAAATAATTCATTGAGATTATTGTTCAGCCCTTGCATGCTTCACTCAACTGAGAAGTGTTTAAATAAGCTCTTGTGCATCGTGGGCATATGCCACTGAGTTTAATGTGCTAGAGGCCAAGGCCTCCTGATTGTGGAGTCAAAGTTAAAATGCTATAAAGATGGATCACTGTGACTTTCTCATCACCCCAAATCAGTGAAGGAAATGAGGAGAACAAGAACATATGCCATATATATGAAGATGAGATTTCAAATGCAACATTTAAGGCCAAACAACCAACACAACACAAGCTTGCGTTTTTCTTTAATTGAGAGTAAATTGCTTTTCTTACAGAACTAAAAGGCGGTTGTGTTTGTCCTTCAGATACCGCCCCCATTTCTTACCTACACAGCTGTGCAATTCTTCACAGCTTTTGAGTTTTAAGTGCCAGTATTTACAGTTCTTGCATCATTATTTCATCCTTCTGAGAGAGTTTCAGAAGTTTGAAGTCCAATATAAATTTGCCGAGACTGCTAATTGAACTTTCAGTCAGCTACGACTGAGACAGGATTTACTATACTATGCAAAACATTGTTTTTTTACAGCAGTTTTCTGATGTGTAGAAGCAGACCAGACCTCTAAAGCAAAAGTCATTGTGTTCCCCTTTTAAAGAGATGGACGAAAGGCCAAACCAATAGTATTTTAGAGGTCAGATGATCCAAGTTTTGCAGTGTATCAGCATCTGTGTCAAGTCCACGTTAACCACTCATCCCTCTTCTTCAAGGTCACCTGTATATTCACTTCTGTGATGAGCACTTTGTGGTTCTGGGCTTTCAGCAGTGCATCACTGCCAGGTCTTCAGATCAGCAAACTAAGAGATAATTGAGTAAATGGGATGAAATGGATTTGAAAGGGGAGCACTTACCGATAAGTTCTATAAATACTTGAAGGATGAGTTGAAGAGCATCTCAAGTGTTTTTCAAACAATCTAATAATGTTTTCATTACGCCTTTCTCAGCTTATATCAATTTCCCCCAGGTGAACTTGCGTTTTAGTGTCACCGTTACTATTATATTCTGTAACATATATCTGCAATAGAGTTAATTCAGCCTAAGTAACAAGACATCTATATATTGCAACGCATTTTGACGTAGCAAATTAGAGGCATCCACGCTGCAGTTGTGGAGTATATCAAGCTTGTCATTGCTAAAAGCACTTAATTGTCACATAATAAGTTTATTACTGTCTGTTTACACAAAGTCATCAACAAATGGATTTATTTATGCTCTGATACAAGCCAATGATGTGAGATGTCTCTATGGAGAACTAATTTGCATTGAGATATTCAGAAAATATGCAGATTTATAAGCACACCCCTGCTAAACAGAGACCCTGGGTGACGCTAATGCTAACGCTTTGATCGAGAGCACTATTACTATTTACTTCTTGAACATGCTAGTCTGTGGTATAGGCTACTCAGGGCGTTGATGCCCTGATAGCACACATACATCTAGGAGACGTCTATTTGACGTCTGCAAGATGTATTATTTAGGTTGTTTGCTCATCTGCAATACGTCTATTGGACGTCTCCTTTTAGATGTCAATAAACGTCTATTAGATGTCTTTAAGATGTTTATTATTTAGAATCTATGTAAAACTGACATCTGTAAGACGTCTGCCAGACGTTTGTAGACAGCAGATGCTTTCCAGGTTAAGAGATCTTTAACACATCTTGCAGACGTACATGTGGGGTTTTATTTATGTCTGGGAAGTCTGAGAGAAGAAATGTTTATGTCATATTAAGATACCTTATGGCACGGCATCACTTTCATAATTAGGTTAGGAGGGTGACGCCTGTTTTTGTAGCTCTACGCTACGACAGCTGCATGTAGCGCTAACGCTAGCAATTTCTGTGCGTCTTTACCGTTCGAAACTCTCTAAATTAACAGCTCTGTGTGGATAAACCTGGAAAGAAGTGTGGAAAATGTGGCTAGAAACATTCTTATGTCATGTTTTCCGCTGTGTGAGATATTAGCATACAGCAATGTAGCGATTTATGGGTAAAAATAAGATAGCGCATGGCTAAGTGCCTGTGACAACAGGTGGGCACAACAGCTTGACAGATCGTCTGTTCTTTTATTATGCATAATATTTTACATTCTGAGTATTTCAGTCTTGAGGAGTCCACGTTTATCTGCGTTGTGTTGTTTTCTTGTGTTTAACAGACACTTGGGCTTAGATCTGGTGCCCAGGAAGGAGTTTGAAATGGTTGATGCCGACCAGATCAGCGTTTCTGATCTCTACAAAATGGTGAGTGCATTAACAGCATCTCCATGAATTTGCAATGTGTGCTTTTTCATCCCTGAAGCAGAAAATAACTACATTACATAAACATAACATAGGTCTTTTTGCAAGAATTATGATTCATAATTGATTGTTATACAAAGACGCTGTACTCTAGTGTTTGTTGAATTATTTGTTCATATAGTATAATTATTTTTTATGAAGCCTATAAATTGGTTGCTACCACTTACCTTAAAAAAACATATTTATATATATTTATATATATATATTTCTTTTTTTTGCATATTTTATTGTATATAATGCAGTTTAAGTTTTTATTAAAAGTGACTTAAAAAGAATACTTAAATTCTTAATAAAATAATATTAAATAAATAATATTAATAAAAAGATTAAAGTAATACAAATTACAATAAATTTATGTTACTTTAATATTGTATTTATTACAGTTAAAATTTTAATTTATGTGGAAACATAGAAAGAAGACTATGACTTAAATTCTTAAAATATTTTTTAAATATACACTGAAAAATTATTCAAATTCAGGCTGTTGTTTATTTAGAATTATACAACTGTTTATGATTGTTTTTGTTCAGTGTGAAGTTGTAGCAGAATGAATCATTTACATATTCTATTTCTCAGAAAGCCTCGACATATTTTCAGTTTTGTGGAGCAGTTACCCTTTGGAGGTTAATAAGGAACAGTATTGGAAATTATAAAAATGTTGATTATTTTTGGATTCTCAGTAATTCACTTTATTCTCTAGACCGCTATTTTGCAGTGATAATGTTTTATCGGAAACAGGATTTGACAGCAGCATCTGCTTCTAACAGGTGCTTTTGATTGGCAGCATGTGGAAAAGCTGCTAATACTGTACATTTATTTTCTTCACACATTCGACGGATCTTTTTTCATGATGTCTGCTCAGGTTTATGCCATATGTATCTAGGTTTGGTTTTGTGTGGGACTCGATTTTTGTACACTATGGCAGGAAAGGGGCTAAATTTACCTCCGCGCAGCAAGATATATATATACATATATCGCTTTTTTATTTTTTTTTTCAGCGCAGCCTGCAATCTGAAAGCACCTGTTAGAAACAGATGATGGTGTCAAAATCATTTTTAATCAAATCTTATAATCTAAAATATGCACATACGGAAGCTTAAAATTGATAATGCTCGAAAAATATTCATTTAATACAATTAAATATTAGCTCATGTTTTTTTGCTAAAAACATTCATGTTTGGCTGTAAAATGAGACAATCATTTATCAAATATTTATCAAAAATTATTATCCAATAATTACATTTTTAACAATATTTTTTTATATTTTATATATAAATATTTTTCTATTTTCTATATTTTTTTGTATCTAAATTTTACTACTACTACTACTACTACTACTACTACTACTAATAGCAATTATTATTATTATTATTATTGTTGTTGTTGTTTTTATAAATGACAAATATACAACAGTAGTAGTAGTAGTAGTAGTAGTAGTAGTATTAGTAATAATAATAGTTTATATTTATTATTTATATACAACAACAACAATAGTATTGTTTGTAGTAATAACAATAATAAAAATATTGCTGTTGTATATTTATCATTTGTTATATTCATAATACATTTAATATTATCTGAAGTTTATTAATATGATTGAAATATAATGTATTAATATTTTTAATATTTTAAATCATGCAAATGCCAAAATGTGACTTACATTTTGCTGTTACTATTATTATTATTATTATTATTAATGATAAATATACAGCAACAGTAGGATTAGTAATAATACTAATAACTATTATTATTATTATTATTATTATTGTAAATAGCAGATACATAATAATAATAATAGTAATAATAATAATAATAATGTATTTATCATTTGTTATTTTGATAATATAAAATGTTTGTAATGTGTAAAATTTATTAATATGATTAAAATTTATCAATATTTATCATTTTTAAATCATGCAAATGCCACACAGTGACTTCAATTTTGTTGGCAATATTATTATTATTATTATTATTATTATTATTATAAATGATAAATATACACCAACAGTAGTATTAGTAACAACACCAACAAGAATAATACTAATATTACTACTACTAATAATAATGCTGTTGTTGTTGTATATTTATCATTTGTTGTATTTATAATGTTAAATGTTTATAATATGTGAAGTATATTAATATGATTAACATGCATCAATATTTGTCATATTTAAAAATGCCAAACAATTAGTTAAATTTTGCTGCAAATTAAGTTGGATCAGTGCTTTGAAATGAATTGTGAAAATGAAGTTTAGTTCATATTGACAATGTTTTTCCTTCAACCACTGAAGTCACAAAGTTAGAGAATAACGGAAAGAGGTTGGAGGAATCTGTGAAAAGAAAAGAGCACTATTCAAAGCGCTTGACTAAGACTACTTGACTAACTTTTTGGGCTAAATTCAGAAGGAAAGCAAACACTCTTGGGTAGAGTAGCTGAATCTTGACTGGATTTTAAGTGCACTAGCCAAATGTTGAGGTCACAGAGATATTTGTATAGCTCGATATGTGGGAGGCGGAGGAGTTTCACACAAATACCAAAAATAAAGAAAGAGAAGAAAGAAGCAAGCTTCTGAGGAGAACAGAGAGACAGAGATGAGAGAAGACTTTTACTTGGCCTCAGGCAGTAGAGAGCACCAAAGCTACAGAGACTCGAGACCTTTGCTTTTGTTAGAAGTTGCTGCTGAATTGTCTATAGGGAAGCAAAAGATAGATTAAATCAAAGAGCCCAGCTTTTCTGGTTCTGGATTACACGTGCACTGTTCACACGCAATTTACTCCAGCTGTTATCTGTTTTCAGTTTCTATATACTTTTTTTGCAGGTGGGGCTTTTGCAAAAAAAGAAATCTTGAAGTATCTGTTTTGTTTGTTCTCCTTTTAAAAAACATGGCTGTCTTTTCACAAGATCAATTTTACAGGTTTACACTTGTATTAGTGTGCTGTCAAACAATTAATCATGATTAATCACATCCATGATTCGTTATTAAATTAAAAGATTATTAAATCGTTATTAAATGCATTCTTTATTAAATTGTATATTTATCAATACATCAATAAACAAATTTAAATAAATAAATTGACAAATAAATTGGAATCTTATATGATTAAAGTTTCATTGTAAATTTGATAGATTTAATAACATTTTCATTAAACAAAAAACCTGTGAGTAATTAAAAGATAGACAGACGGACAGACAGACAGATAGATAGATAGATAGATAGACAGATAATAGATAGACAGATAATAGACAGATAGGACAATAGATAGATAGATAGATAGATAGATAGATAGATAGATTGTTTAATTTTGACTCATTGAGATTTTTGCACTGTACATTGTGCCCTTGAGCAAGACACTTGCACTAGGCTTCTGTCAGTCCTTTACCTGTAGAAATGTACAGTAACCTTGTATAAATAGTAAATGGGTAACATAGATTTATTTCACAAAAGAACAATACACATATATAAGTTAGTCAGGGACTGAAGTCTCACAGAAGCATGGTGTAACATGGCTGTACAATCTGCCATGCTCACAGTGCTGCAAGGCGCTATTTTAGATTAATGAGTCCCGCCAGGCACGCGTTTAGCCTCCCTGATGGTGAAAGTGAGAACAGAAGGAAAGATATTTGTTTTCAGATATTTCTCAGTTCGGCCTGAAATCCTCCACTGGGTTTGCAAATGAAACTCTACTTCACTCCCTCGTTGTCAAGCACTATATCAAGGAACTCTCACTTTTTATCTTGAGATATGCTTGCAGCTTTGATGATTCTTTTCCCTGGTCCTTTTTGTAAAGGTAATTTTAGGGATGTTTACCAAGAAAAGCATCACTATGAGCAAACATCTCTTGAATCTACTCAGAGCACACGGCTAACAACTTGCAATGCCATATCAACCATCCAGAACACCTTAGCAACCACCAGCAATGCCCTAGCAACCACACTCGGATCCCATGTTTGGCACCTTGCAATGCCTAGCAATTACAACATAGAAGTGTTACCACAACTGCCCAAAACAGCCTAGCAATTGTCTAGCATCAACATAGCAACAATGGGCAACCAACCAGAACACCCTAGATACAATGTAGTGACAGCTCATCAACCACCTAGCAATGTCACTCAGAACACCTTGGCAACCACATACTATGATAGCAACCAAAAAAAACATAAAAAAGCATGAAAAAAATACAGCACAGAAATGTCACCACAGTCACAGCCTAGCAATCACCAAGCAACAACAAACAGGCAACCAGATACAATTTCCTAACAACCATCCAGCACCCTAGCAATAACATTGTGCAAATGTGACCACAGATGCCAAAAATATCCAAGCAATCACCTAGCAACAACAAGCAACAAACCAGTACACCCTAGATCCAAACTAGCGACACATTTTCAACCGCCTATCCATGTCTATACAACCATTCAGAGAACCGTAGCAATGACAGTATAGAAATGTGAACACAGTTGCCCAACACCACCTAGCAACCCTTCAGCTACAACAAAGCAATCATCCAGAACACACTAAATACAACCATTCTCACTACCCTAATACAGCATATAAATGTCACCATAGTCACCCAAAACAGCCTAGCAACAACAAACAGAAAACCAGAACTCCCTAGTTACACCTTATCAACCACTTAGCAATGCACTATCAATCAACACAAACACCTGAGCGGCAACCCAGAAAACCTTAGCAACATCCAGTAGTGCCCTAGCAACTACACAGGACACTTGATTGATGTCACAACAATGCAATCATGTCATAGAAATATCACAGCGACCACCCACAACAGCCAAGCAGCAACATTTATGTTAGCAACACACCATAGCAATATCAAGCAACCAGCAAACCAATCAAAATACTATAGCTACTACTTAACAACATATTATCAACCAAACCACCCAAGATGAACTAGCAAACAACTAGAAATGCTTTAAAAACTGTTTAACAAGAGATAACGGAACAGCATAGAAACATTATGACAAACACTCGGAACAACCTAGTAACACTTTATCATCCACCTAGTAATATCCTAGCACCACTTAAGGTAGCAACTGGACAGCAAAGAATGGCTAAAAACACCTTAGTAACCACATAACAACATTACTCTTGTGCAAAACACTTGTGAAACACTTGTGCAATGCATAAGCAACCACCCTGAACTCCATAGCAACTGGAGAGCAAAGTGCTAACCACCACCCAGAATACCTTAGCAACTGCACTCCACCAAGAACACAAAAACAAAGCCTTAGCAAATATCTAGAACACCCTAGCAACTGAGCAACATGCTACTCCAGTAATCCAGACCAGTTTAGCAACTGTAGTAACATCACTATACGCACAATACACAATCAATGCCCTAGTAACCAGCCAGAACACCCTACCAACTGGAATGGAAGTGCTAATAACAGCTTAAAACACTGTAGCAACTGCATAACAATGTCACTCCACCAAGAACACCCAAGCAATTCATTAGCAACCACCCAGAACACCTTAGCAATTAAGCAACTGGACAGTAAACTCTAACAACCATTAATAACACCTCGTACTTCCACATTGTAACATCACTTTACCTAGAACATCCTATAGCAACCGGAAAGCAAAGCATTAACAACTGCAGAGAGCACCTTAGCAAACACATAGTGACTTTATGTCACAAAGAACACCCTAACAACCAACCAGAACATCCTACCAACTGGAAATCAAAGCACTAACAAGCACCAAGCCCAATAGCAACCATATAGTGACGTTCACGTCACCCAGAACACCAATGCCCTAGCAGCCATTTGAAATACTCTATAAACTTGAAAGCAAAGTGCTAAAAACTGCCAGAGGCACCTTAGCAACCATGCAGTGGCATCATGTCATCCAGAATCCCCTAGTATTGCTCTAGCAGTCAAACAGAGCACTCTAGCAATGCCCCAGCAACCAATTACAACACACTCAAAACTGTAAAACAAAGTACTAACAACCGCCAGAAGCACCTTAGCAACCACTTAGTGATGTCACTCCACCCAGAACACCTTAGCAACTAGAAGGCAATGTACTAACAACCACTTAAAACACCTTAGCAACCACCTAGTGATGTACCTCGACACAAAACCCCCTAGCAACGCCCTAGAAACCAACCAAAACTAGAATGCAAAGTACTAACGAACAACTTGGCAATGACATAGTGACATCACATCACACAGAACACCATAGCAACTGGAAAGCACAGATAACTTGTGTGTGTATATGTATGCTGCGTTGCAGGTGGGTGTGTCCGGGATCTGATTGGCTGGATGTTGCTATTGGCAATGACAATAACAATCGCCAAAAATACCTTAGCAACCACCTAGTGATGTCCCTCAACCCAGAACACCCTAGCAATGCCCTAGCGACGAACCAGAACTGGCGAGAAAACCTTGGCAAACACATCCCTTAACTTAAAACACCAGAACCCTGTGTTTTGAAACGCATCCACAAGTTTTGCATACCTCTCTTCCCATTGTGCATTTGCCAGTCGGGGTGTTGAATACTGGGTAATTTATTCTAAACGCAGTCAAAAGCACTGAAGAGAAAGATGCAAGCTAAGAAACACAGACTCATAAGTCACCCAGGCTCCCAGGCAAGATGTGTGTGTGTGTGTGTGTGTGTTTTTTACCATGTGATTATGAGCATGTGTTTTCTGCTTGGGGTTTGTGCTGACAATGCCTCATGATTAATCTCGATGTAGATATCTCATGAGATATTGCGCTGTACATCCATACAGCGTTTTAGAGAAATATTGAACCCCTTAAGCAAGTGTCTTATTTATTCAATTACAAATCAAACAGGAAATTCGGTTCCCTTTGATACTAGAACTATGAATTATTTTAGTGTGGCATTGTTTTAGGTTTGATGATACAGTGTGCGGTACGCACATTATATGTTTCCATTTGAAACTCAATGCACATTATTTCATTTTTCTAAGGCTGTCAGTTACTGTCAAGCAGGTACAGCTAAGATGATATGTTTAACACTGACTGGATTTTAGTCTGAAAAATGACAATAGTGTTTCTCTTTCTCTCTCTGTTTCTCTCCGTTGACAGCACCTGTCCAGCAGACACAGCGTCCAGCAAAGCACATCCCAGGTATATTTGTTATTCTCAGCACTATCTGAGCACTTGTCAGAAATGCTTTAACGCACAGATCTTTTAGTGGGTCATGGATCACTGTGGGCTAAAATGCGACATTTTGTTCTAAACATCCTGGTTTTGGTCATACTAAAAGACCTTTTACAGTTTTGTATAATGTACTTTTTTGAATATTGGTCAGTGTAACAGACCAAAAGATTACAAGACTGCCATAAACACTAATGAGTGTTTGTCTTGTTCAATTTAGAGCATTTTGCATTATTTTTATAAACATTACATTAAATGATATTATATTTTTAAACGTGATAAGTGGAAATAGCAGAGTAACCACAGATACCTGCATCACGTAACATTTTCCACTTTTTAATAACCAGAAAACACATTATATTTGAGATCAGTGTATAGTAGCACAACGTATGACAATATACCACACCTATAATAACATAACATTTAATAACATATCACATGTTGTGTTATAGATTTACATCTTATATTGTTACTTGTTATGTCATGCGGTAAAATATCACATGTCATGCGATGTATTACATGTCACATGCTATGCTGCAGTGTTACAGTCCTATATGTTCCGTAACATTATGTTTTGTCAAACCCAGTCTCACGGCAGTTCGCGACTAAATCACAAAATTTATATTTATTCGTGGCAGGGACACATTTATTCTGTTATTTTTTCATAAGTCCAGCACGCAAACTAAGATTCCATTGGATGCATCCATTCGTACTGGACTGACGAAAATAACGAAATAAACATGTCCCTGCCACAAATAAATACTGTGAGACTGGCTGGTTTTGTCATATGGTGTATTGTTACATGTTCTGATGTGTCATGTGATGTAGAGTTGAGTGTTATTGCATAATATATAACAATATATAACATGTAACACTACAACATGTTATGTTATATTCATGGTATGGCATATCATTACATGTTATGGAATGTCATGTGGTGTGTCACATCTCATTGTTATATTGTTATATTTCTGTGTTTTATGCCATGGAACGGTATATTGATAGATGTTATGGAATGTCATGCTGTGTTGTAGCACTGCGTGTTATAATGTTGCTGTAATGCAATGTTATAGTATTACATGTTATATTGTTTTATACTTGTTTTGTCATTTCTTGGTAATATGGTAATGGTGTTACATGTTGTTATATATTGCCACATTACGTTAGCCTATTACTTGTGATGTTATATGTTTGTATCACATGTCTTTCTGTGATATATCACTACATGTTGTTATGAGAACACATGTAGCAACACGCATAACATTTTACAATATTAGAAAATGGAGTGGTATAAATTGTTGTTATGTTACGCTAAATCTTTGTTTGCCATGTTGTGTTATATCATACATGTTATAACATCACAGATGTAATGATATGAGATAACATAATAACATACGGTACCATGGCATAATGTTACATAACAAAACAATATAACGTAACATGGAACAATATACCTATAATACAACAACATAATGACTTTACAAATACTGTATTATCTGACATAACTTCGACCACAACAGCATTACAAAATAACATTATAACATAAACTGGAACACCTCATGACATAACGTAAAGCTGTTGTTTACTCTGCGTTTTCAGGACGGTAGTAGACAAAGACACGGGGATGCGTGTCGAATGCCTGTGCCGCACCATCTCTTCGTCAACCTAAAGAGCTTCACGTACAACACCATCGGCGAGGACACAGACATCTACTTCTCTCTGTATGACTTGAGAGAGGGCAAGCAAATCAGGTAGGAAATGTGTCATGTATAAATTGTATACGCATTCAGCAGTGGTGACCCTTCACCGCTCTTCAGCACTTTTTACAATAAAGAAGTTTTCTTTGGTTATTATTTACAAGGAACAGAAAGAAAAAAGAAAAACAGTACGTCTTGTACGAAATAAAGTAAGCCATCATTTTTAAAACATCAAGGTCTCGGAAATGAACGCTTGCGCAAATACCGCCTACATGAACATAGGCCACATTTTTTTTTACAATAATTCAAGATGGCACTGTGAAACTGCAGAACGATGAGATGAGGACAAGAGACCTTGATCAAGTATTCATGTAAAAAGATCTCTTTGCTTCAACTATGCCATTAAGACTTCTTAAGTTTCAAGTAACATTTTTGAGGTAAAGGACACCCTAAACCCACTCTGTCTATACAAACTAAACTTTGTTAGCTGATAGTTACACTGTTTTAGACTAATTTTACAGCCAGGTTTAAAGACTGATCATCAAATCTCTTCATACATTTTTTGCACGAGGTGGCTAATTCATACAATTTTGTACGATTTGTCTAAAACCCCATGACGGGTAGGTTTAGGGACAGCGACTAGGTGTAGGTCATTCCTAAAAATTCATATGAATTGACAACTCGTAAGAGTATGTAAGATTTAGCCAAAATCGTATGAATTCATACAAGAGAAGTCTTACGAATTTGTCAGAATTAACCACCTCATAAAATATGTAGGGATTGCTGTGAGACTAGGAGCTGAAAAAACTTGGGCGACGTCTTTTTTAAATAGTAATGACTTTATATCTTGCAATTGTGAGGAAAAAAAGATGTAAACTTGCAGCTGCAAGAAAAAAGTCAGATTTGTGAGATAAAAAGTTGCAATGTTTCATTTCTGAGCTACCTCAATGCCCAATGCAATCAAACTAAATGCACTTTTAGTGTCAATTACTACACATTTCACTTTAAAAATGTCACAAGAAGCAACATTATAACATTTAGAAACGTCGCCAGATGCATGTTTTTCATTTTTATTTTGTGTTTTTGAGCTCAATCCATTTGACTTTTTAAAGAAAGGCTACTATCACTCGATTTGATCTCAAGGATGAGGAGCATCTACAGTATCTTCTGCTATACAGTGGAAACTTGTTTTGTTTTCCTCAAGTTAATCTTAAGAGAAATAAGGCCACTGGCAGATTCCTCCAATGGGAGTGTTTAAAAAGTCATTTATACACCTCGTTAGTTAAATTAGGGAAGCGTTTGTAGGCCACTAAGAAACAATCGCTTAAATGTTTCTGTTTGAAGCAGCGGTTCAGTAAGTTCATGTATTACCCTTTCATCCTTTTGAAAACAACAAAAACGCTTATTAGGATGGTCAGAGCCCCTTAAACCCTCTTCATCCCTACCAGTTTTTTTCAAAAGGATGTGTTGTTCACTCCGAGCTCACCTGAAACAGTCATGTTGCATCATGATCTGTCAACACGGCACGGGTTAACACTTCTGCTCTTGTATGTTTGTGTGATTCGGAAGCCTTGATGTGCAGAAAGCGCAGTGCGTTGCTGGAGTTTGTCCTGAGGGAGGCTGCTCTCATGAGAGACCCCATGCTGATGAGTCTCACCATGGAGACAGAGCGATTTCTCTACCTCGCTTTTTATTTCCAATGTTCTCATTCCATATTCCCTCTGAGAGCTTTTGACCATGTCTAGACATCGTTTTCTGTGTGAGTTAAGCGTTGCTTTTCATCATTCTTCCCCTGCAGTTCTTTAGGATGGGAAGCATACATCGCTTACAAAACCCACAAACCAGTGCAGTGCTTTTGAGGGTGAACATGTTTGATTCTGAGCTTTATTTACAAAGTCAGTGTGAATTGACTTTACATTCCTGATCTTCTCTGTGTGTGTGTAGTGATGTCACCAAGCCCTGCATTTTTTAATCAATAAATACATAAATGAAATGCATTTACAGTTATCCAAAAATTGTTATTTAAAAAAAAAAAAAAAGTATAAGTAAAAATATATTATTATTATTATTATAAACATTCTGTTCCTTATGCTGTGCAAAAAAGATATAATTTTGTATATTTTTCCTTTTACCTGAACAAATATTCTTTTTAAAGAATTGGATGTGATGTGTTAATTGGTGCTAACCCATTTCTATGTAATTACTGAAATGATTAATATGATCGCAGATTATATGTTTGACTAGCTACATCGTGATTTCAACTCTTGAAAAATACACCAAAAGCATCATGTTATATAAATGGCAGCGACGAGGAAAGCTGGCCAAATGATTATTCACACAGCACCCACAGAGCTGCGTCTCTCTCTCTCTCTCTCTCTCTCTGTGTGTGTCTCTCACTCTCTCACTCTTCTCTCTCTCTCCACCCACTCCTCACGCTTTTGACAGGCTGCTAATGGTGCCTCTGCCTCCCTCTCAAAAGCTGTCTGACCCTGGAGTGGGCCACAGGTTCGCTCCAAAATTATATCACGCCTGGTCAAGTCTGAAAAGAGGAACATACTGTACGCAACTGTTTTTAGTTGCAAGAACTTTCCAGATGATTGAAGTTGGTCTCGTCAATGTTAAACACTGTTCGCAAACCAGTTTAGTCTGTAATGGGACATATTTCACATGGACCAAATATATGTCCTGAACATTCACAGTTTCACACTTTCTCTGTCCCTTTGTTTGAAGGTTCTCAGTGCTCTCTCTTTCTTTTTTTTTCATCCGTCTGTCACTTGCTTCTGCAGGCGCGCACACACACACACACACACACACACATACGCGTGTGACAAACATATTCAGAGACACTCGCACACTCGTGTCAAATCCAACTGTAAGCATCTGCACGGCCGGCTGCAGTCTGTCTGTGTGTTACTCTGCTGTGAGCTGCTCCATCCACACCAGCGCTGCAAATAACATACAGTGTTTTGTGTTGATCCATGACGTTAAAAGAAGAGAGAAAATTTGTATAATAATCTTAATAATAATAATAATAATAATAATTATGATGATGATTATGAAGATAATAATCATGATAATGTTGTTTTGATGTGTATTAATGTGTTAAACATCAATCAATTATTGCTAATAATTTGGTTAAGAGGGCGTCTCGCCCAGGGAGTAATTCCATGTAGAACCGCCACTGCACATGCCCAAATTGTACTAAAAATGCCCTGATGCAAAAAAGTTTTTTTCTCTGTGCTAAGCGCAGACCCGGGGTTAGTGACATTTTACATACATACCCAGAAAGTTACCTCCGTTTTTGGAACCGAAAGTTGAGGTTATCCACTAACTTACCCTTAAACTTACCCGGGTATGTCACATAACCTCCTTTCTGGAATACCCCCCTGGACTGTTTGTTGTTGTATTCATTCCCCATGTGCTTGGTCTCTGTGTGACCTAGTTACGGTGGTTATGTTCAGGTGTGTCATGCCCGTTAACCTTTATTGTCTTCCCTTTATAAGTTCTCTTTAGTTCTGTGTTTAGTGTTTAGTTATTTTGTGTGTGTACTGCCCTGCCTGTCTGTTTCCCTCCCTGGATTATTAAAAGGATTTTTATTCATGAATTGGATTCTCTGTTTGTTCGTTTCTGCACCACACAGCCGTGACATTGATAACGTCAGTTATTATTATTGATGTTATTTTTAGAATGGAAAAATAAATCTGTTATTTATTTATTTGTTTGTTAACCAGTTCTGTTGTTTCTTAACTGGTTATTTAAAAAGTATATATATAAAATAAATACAAATACAAAATACAAATAATACAATTAAATGTTAAAAATAACTGAGTACTACTGATACTACTTGCTAATTTATTTACTTGCATGGGAAACTATATTCACTGTAGAGGAACTGTAGAGGTTCTGTCTTGCACATTTGCAAGACTTTGTGCGACTTGTAATTTGCACTTTCTTAGTCTCCTTTTTTCCCTATTTCTTTTCATAAATATTGACTTCAAGTGCATTTATATTAGATGAAAACTGAACAGTTTATTTTCCTGCATACAGACTTACATTTTGGTTATTTTCCTTGCTCTCCCTCTGTCAATGCCTGTCATTTAGTCTTTTTTTCCTCCAAACAGACTTTTAAATGTTTTTCGGATGAGAAGTTTCACTCAAACTGAATGGTCAGTTACACACTAGTCAATATCAGGACATCGAACATCTAAACGGCGATAAAACGACGGAAGGTTTTCATCATAACACCACTAGCCCTTTATTGTGAAATAGCTGCAGCCCATATTGTCAGTCAGTGTGAATCTGCCATTATCTTACAAAGTCGTTGTGTTCTTCAGTGATTGATTAAAATGCATGACAGCTGCTTCAGTCTCTATTCAAACACAGAGGAATCATCCAGCTTTGAAGGTGCCTTTAATATTTGAACTTGTTAATTGCATTTAGCCACAGATTCCCAGCAGTTCATTTCTTGTGCATAAACCCTCGACTGTTTAAACTTAAATCAGCTCTCTGAACATGTTTCTTTATGATCTTTAAGATCATACATCAACCGAAAGCCTATCAGCCTTTACACACTCCAGACGCTAAGTATGTTATTACCATGAGCAAGCGAGTGTTTCACAATAGGATCTGAACAATCGGCGAATGGTTTGAATGGGAATAATAGCGCGGCTGATGTTGGAGGAGTTTAATGAATACCTGTCAGCGTCTCCTCCGGGAAAGAGGCTTGCTGGTTTCCAGCGACATGATTGGTTGTTCTGGATTGAGGCATTCCTTCTGAATGGACACACTTTATGAGCTGATGATTCTGGAGAACATGCGACGCATGTGTAACACATTCAGCTGTGTGTGTGCATGTGACATTGACATCTGTGACCAGATATGTTCTTTTGCATCACTGCATATTACAGAAAGAACTGATCATTCAAATTTTGTTATGAGACATTGGTTATTATGTGTGTGTGTGTGTGTGTGTGTGTGTATAGACACAGGTGAAAGAATCACATGACATGGATATGTGGTGAAAGCCCCGGAGGGTGGATTTTATTTACTTCTGCTTAGATGCTGGCTGTGCTCGTGGGTTCTTCCTAGTGCTGGTGAGTAAAGTCTTCCTGTGAGGGGGAGGCCGGTCTTTCACGGGCTGCTGTCTGAGGGTAGAAGGAGAGGAAATGTTACCGTGTGCACTCATGGAGAAGGTTCTCACCCTCTGTGGCTGCACATGTGGGATGCCTCTGGGTTGACGGCCAAAGAGGAGCTCAAAGGGGGTGAATCCAGTCGATGCCTGGGGGAGATGCCGAAGAGCACATAGGGCACACAGTCCTTCCGGTCCTATGCTGCCACTCGTTTCAGCATTTGCTTTAAAGTTTGATTAAACCTCTCCACGAGGCCATCCGTTTGCGGGTGATATACTGTGGTCCTCAAATGTTTCACCAGCAGCAGCCTGCAGAGATCAGCCATTAGCCTGGAAATGAAGGGGGCACCTTGATCAGTCAGGATCTCTGGCATCCCAACTCGGCTGCCGATGGCTTTGGTTGTGGCTTTGCGGAGGGGAACTACTTCTGGGTACAGAGTGGCATAGACGACAATGAACAGGATGTGTTCATGTCCATGGGCACACTTCGCCAGTGGCCCCACAAGGTCCATCCCGATGCCTTCAAGGGGCACCTACATGATAGGTAGAAGCATGAGCGGACTGGCGGGAGGAAGTTCTGGGCAACGTCTTTTGGTGGGTTGGACAGGCTTGACAGAACCGCTTCTCCTCTTCGTCCAATCCCGGCCAGTGAAAACAGTCCTGAATCCTCTGGGTGGTGTTGCCCCCCCCCCCCAGGTAGCCTACCATTGTGTGTGAGTGCACAGCTTCCGTCTTTGATTTGGGGCTGACCAAAAACATCTTTTCCTCCCCCAGTCGCTGTACAACACAGTAGAGCAGATCGTTCTTTACAACAAAATACAGGAAAGGATGGGGGCCAGGCTGAGAATCCTTGCCCCTAATGAGCTGGACATGGGTCCAGCACTGCTTCAGCCTGTCATCCTCACGTTGTTCTTTTGCGAAAGAGCCCCCTCCCATCACCTGCTGGAAGACATCATAGAAAACTTTAATATTTTGGCAGGGGGGCTTACCATCTGTCCCGCTGTCGGAGGCCAGGAGTGCCAGACACTGGGTTTTCCTGGTGGTTGACCTCCTTCTTCGGCGGGAAATGATTAGGCAAGTCATAGCCTGGCCAATCCCTTCCCAACAGAACTGGCACCAGAAGATCCTTCATCAATCCCACCTCTACCGGCCAGGCGGTGGCTGCTGAAATGGTCAACGTATAGGTAGGTACTTGTCGTGTGTCACCGTGTATACAGGTAATGTGCTGCGAGGTCTTGGATTCCGGTCGTGGGGCCAGCAGGCTGGACTGGACCAGGGTGACCGCACTACCAGAGTCGAGGATGGCTCGATATGACTTCCTATTAATCGAAACCTCCGTGGATGGCGCCCCAAAAGCCACGTTTGGGTGGAACAGGGACCTCTGTTGCCATGGGCTCATCGCATGGAGAGGGAGCCTCCGGGCTGCCTACTGGTCGCGGGGTGCCCTCCAGCACGCTTCGCTCCTGGACCACCCTCCGGGGAGAATGGCGGCGCTCTCTCCCAGCCTTCCACAAGCTCTTGGGGTTCCGCATTCCCACAGCCTGGCAAGAGTTTCGGGGCAGCACTCACAGCAGTCGATCCATGACAACGCACTCCACCACCTGCTCAGCTGTAGCAATATATATATATATTAGTTAGTTAATTTGTTAGTCAGTAAGTCAGTCAGTTTTTTTATTATTTAATTTTAATTATTTATTTTCTTTTCTTTGGTTTTGTTTCTTTTCTTCAGTATGAATTAGCAGGGTTTTAGTAAAATATGTTTGTAGAAAACAATTCTGATGATTATGTAAAAAACCTAAATTAATAACAAAAAAATAGATATTTATTTATTAATTATTTAGTCATTTAGGTAATACAAATTTTATAATACAATTATTATATATATATATATATATATATATATATATATATATATTTGTGTGTGTGTGTGTGTGTGTGTGTGTATTTCGAAAATAGTATTTATTCATTCTATAATTTTTGCGGTAGGAATTAGCAGGATTTTTATGATGCAATCTCAGGTTTGTATTGCAAAAATAGTTATAAAATGAAATAAACAACTTTTTTTTCCCTTCATTATAATACCAGTGTCAAGGACATCTGGCTAGACATGAAAAACAAACTGACTCAGTGTCCCTGCATTAATTTTATGCTGTTTTCTCCATCAGTAATTCCAGTGCCTAAACTTCACATTGGCTCTCTCAGCAGCGTGAAAAACAAAACTTTTATTCAAATTTTGAATATATTATACATGGAAAGTGAGCAACGCATCAACAGATATTCCATTAGAGTCAGTGAAGTTGTCAGTGTGATTTTACACGCTTTTACGCTGTGGCTTCAGCTTGCTGACTGGACTCGATTAGATTAGATTAAATTAGCAATTAGACTATAGACTCGTTCAGATGCCTCTGATCTGTCGTGGTCAGTAATCATTTGCAATGCTCAGTCACTCAAACACACTGTAGAATATATGGCTAGTAAACTAGTAAAACTCACACATTTATTGTGCATAATGTAAATATATGTTCCCTCATAAAGCCTGATTCGAAGTGTTGATTCTTGTGCCAGCAGAGATATTTTGTGCAGTGAGGTTTGGTTTGTGTTTGATATGCGTGAGGACTGGCTCCTGTGGATCGGATGTGGCATGTGGATATTTCTCAGCAAGGAGAACTGGCTTGAAATCATGAATTAATATCTAATTAATGTCTCAAAAATAAAGTTTCAGAGTTTGATGGCACTGAGAAAGTAATCAGGGCCTCACTTTTTTACATTGCACCAGCTTTTCAATATTTCACTGTGATTATCGTTTTTTCTAGCCCGGTAGACCCAGGAAGTCCCGTAACTCATTCAGGACATGCGCTAGGGCTTCCCTTACTGTAATACACCTAGAACAGGGATTGTCGCAAAAACCCGTCTTTGGCGGGGAAGCGTTGTATTCTAATTGACGAGATATATCATCAGAGTTAATGGATATATTTTCTGTTGTCAGTCTCAAATAATCTACACATGAGCTATTTTTGGCTGTACTTGCATGTAAAATGTTGCTGTTCTAGCTGTTAATAGAATCCCACAGAAGAAGAGCTCTAACCGGAGCTATTTCTTTATGTCTATGGGGGTTCACACAGGTATGTGTTACTCCACAGCAGAGACAGATACAATAGTCCAAAAATAAGCAGCATGATGTACTCTCTCATTATATACATTTAGCAAATTCCGAACACAGAAAAAGTTACTGCTGAACAGAGCAGTCAAAGCGAGAGAGAGAGACAGTACCAGTGAATCTCATAAGAAACTAAATAAGATTTGGGTAAAAACATCACTAGATTTGTGATTTGTCACTAGGCGCTTTTTGGAAAACAAAAAAAAAAGTTTCTAAAGGGGTCTGAAAAGTTGGCAACACCGACAGCATCTCCATCCAAAACCAACTGATGATTAAAATCTGGATCTGAAACAAAACCAGCTGAAAGAAATTACCTCCAGCTTTATTTTCTTGTCCAGATAATGAATGTTTTAAAGGACAACTTTCTCAAGTGAACTCAAACTCTTTTCTTCTTCTTCCAGTGAGAAGTTCATGGTGAGACTCAACAAAAATGGTGGCCCAAAAAACCCTGAGAAGGTGGACCGTCTCTGCGCTCTCTTTACGGTAACACCAACAACTGTTACTGCTATGACTAAAACATACAAGACTTTAGATGAAAATACTCATTTTGGAACGAAGACACTAAATAGCTTCTCTTATTTCCTCACAGGACTTAAGCAACAAGGACATGAAGAGAGATCTGTACATTGTGTCCCAGGTCATCAGGACGGGTGAGTATCCTGTCTAATTTAGCCTCTTTCCCTTTCTATCTCTTCTTCTGTCCATTTCCTTCATTTGGAGCCAAACATAGCCACGAGGCATTGCATTTCTGCCAGCAACTGCATCTCTAGAGTTCTTGCATAAGAGTTGCATGGCAAGCTTCGGACGGTTGACTGGGAATGAGACAAAACTATTCCACTTGCTCTGAAAAGTGGAAATGGAAAAGTTAACCTCATTTGTGAGGGTTCTGAAAACTTTAAATAAATAAATCATTGTATAAATAAATACTATATTATTATATAGTGGCATACAGGTATTTGGAGTTTTTGAAACGTTTTACTGAACAAAATATGTGTATGAATATAGTCTTTAATAATAATAATAACTTGTTCTAAACAACTTTTTTTACACAATTTATTATTTTATGTTTATATTTGACTAGAATTTAAAAAATATATATTTTTTTCCTTGATACCTTAATGTATTTTATATAGAAAACTATTTAATCTATATTTTCTAATTCAACAATGACTCACAAATATACAACACAAAAAATAATTTAATGCAGCCAAGACTAAAACATATTGAAATATTATAGTTTCCCAGCTATACAAGTACTAAAGACAAATCTGCCTACAAACTGCCACATATATTAATGTAACAGCATTATAACTGTCACTGATGTACAGGGAAATGTTGCTCTACATAAGCTAAAATATATCATTAGCAGTTTCTTGCATTCAAGTCGATGTCTAATTGTCTACCGGACAGGATTTATATAATCATGTAGATGGTAGTATGCACAAGTATGTTTCTGACAGTGATGTATGCTTCTTTGTTCAGGGCGGATGTTGTTAAACGACTCGAAGAAAGGCCCCCCTCACGTTCAGTACCGGAGGCCGTACGGATGCGCAGTGCTGGCCATGAGCGACGTCCTTCAGACCATCTCTGAACTCAAAGAGGAGAAAGACTTTGTGCTCAAAGTTTACACGTAAGCCTCTTCTGTGCACTTCAGAGCCATTTATTTGTTTGATTTATCAATCAAATCGAAAAGAAAGACTGGGGAACTAAGTTTATTATGAGCTACATTAAACCGTGAGAGAAAAAATGGCTCCCTCGCCTTATTAAATCTACAGTCTCAATAAAACACTTGAGTGTTGATGGATAAAAACCACTCAGGAATATATTAGCAGCCAGAACTGAGAGTTATTGTGGCCCCCATCATTTGAGATTCGCAAAGCTGAGCGTTGTAAACACAAATTCATGTAAAATGGATGTGAATTATGCATTGTACGGATCAGACAATATTTTTATTTACTTATTTATTTGCCTCACGACTTACAGGATATTTTCCCAAACACAGATTTGACAATCTGTTTTGATAAATGAAGGTTTGCATGTCAAAACCCTAGTGTGCTGCTTACCTAGCATAGCATATATCCTTACCATTTTAAACAGTAACATTTTTTAACAGTTCAAATAAAAAAGTTGCAGTCGGGTGCATAATAGTTATATTTCAGATTTCACCCAATTTTTACATGAACTTGTGTTGTTATGCTTATTATTACATATTTAGCATTTATATACTAATTCCAGTCAGTCAGAAGGTTCAGTTTCAACTTTAATATTTTATAGTTCACCTCATATTTGTGTATACTGTGTATTATGCGTACTAGAATATTGCTATGTATGCATAGATGCCTTATTAGCAGTTTTTATGGTATGTAAACTGTCCACCATATTGAATTTGGCGTCATTCATCATATTGAACAGCATATGCTGGTTAGGTAGGTTTTGAAGCGAGGATGCTGGTATAAGATGGTCCTTTGCTGGTTTATGCTGGTCACATGCTGGCAAAAGACCAGCATAAACCAGCAAAAGGACCATCTTAAACCAACAAAGGACTAGCATAATCCAGCAAAGGACCAGCATAAACCAGCAAAGGACCATCTAAAACCAGCACAAACCAGTAAAGGGTCGTCTTAAACCAGCAAAGGAATAGCATAATCCAGCAAAGGACCATCTTAAACCAGCATAAACCAGCAAAGGGCCATCTTGCAAAGGGCCAGCATTAACCAGCAAAGGACCATCTAAAACCAGCACAAACCAGTAAAGGGTCGTCTTAAACCAGCAAAGGAATAGCATAATCC
>JAUMHI010000068.1:10431223-10451583 GCA_032359435.1 Enteromius unitaeniatus
TTTTTCAGTTTTTGTTAGCTATAACAAAACCCTGTGTAATAATGAAACGATAAAATAAACAAGCAGCAATAACTGAACAAAAATGTATAATGGAGATTTGCAAAGGTCCTCGGGCGGTCAATTTTGTTTCTTGTTACTCAAAATGTAAAAGTCATTGTTTATCTTCTCATCTTGCTAGAAAAAGTGAAGTCAACTATTTCATTATGCACATTACATACACAATCAGGAGAAAGTATTCTTGCACAAGGTGGTTTATATCTTTCTCCCCCAGTATTTCCACCTCCAGTCAAGACATTCAAGAGATATCTGGTAGCATCAGAGCAAATTTAAGCATTCTTTAAGGTGCATGCTGAAATATACATCTCTGCTCTCCTAACTGTCTGCAGGGTGGGTGTCAGCAGGAGAAATGGTTTCTAGCAGCACTCTGAAGAGCCACACATTCTCTTTTATTGCATCAGCTGTAATTGGAAGAAATCAAATTAAACCCACAACTTCTTTCACTAACAGCTAAAACTTTGTTCCCCTGAGTAGAAGGGTAAGAGCTATAAGCACAATTCCAGAGAGAGTCTGTGTTTATTTTGAGTGTTATGATTCAGATGCTGCCGCTCGGCTCAGAGAATGTGGGCTGCTGGGTCATGGATTGAATGAGGTGGATAATGAAAGAGTCGACTGAACACCAAGGTTGCACGTAGACTCACAGTGCAAAAGACAGGTTGAACTCAAGTCTGATGAGATTTCTTACAGCCAGTGAGTACAGTTTCACTCCAACAGTTTAGCTGGACAAACCATTTGACCTTTATGTAGCAATAGCTTTTATTACAGTCTCTAAAAGGGTTTAAAAGGGAAGCTAAATTAAGTGTACCGGGTCCATCCCAGATTATATTTTCTCTTGGGCTTGAACAAAAACCACTTAGGTATAGGAACATGCTAACAAATGTATTTACAGTTCTTGTATCTATCCAGCTTTTATAGGTTATAGACATATGTTGGTTCTGAGTTTGTGTCTTTAGTCAGTGTCCAAACTAACACTCTCCAAGTGACAAATGCCATTGAAATAAGTTATACAGTTTGCCAGCAACTTTATTAATTACTGCTACAGTACACTATTTTAATATAAATAAGTTGTAGTAATGGAAATGGAAAGGTCATATAGGTTTACTCTTGCAGTACACTTTACTAAAGCAAATATTTAGGAGGGTTTTTTATGCATTTAAAATTAGTTGTGTTTAGGATGTCTGAGCTCATGTTTGTTACAGGTGTGGTATTAGTAAGAAAAGCTAAACAGAAAAAATAGAGAGAGAAAGAAAAAAATCAGGGGACTCTTTAACTCTGTAAATGTTTCTTTAAAATCTGTCATCAGATTTTTCTCTAGAAAGTCTTAACTTTTTTCCAATCCATGTAGTAACACATATATGGTGTGTTTTTCTTGTAATAATTCTACAAAATTACAATATATATGTATATTTATGTAAGTACATATAGTAAAATGGCAAAATATGTGTAACAGGTGCAGTTTTACTAAGCAAGCAAATAAATAAATACATGTTACCAAAGTTTGTTTACAATCCAAACATTGTTGTTTTGTGTATCAAAAATGCATAGAGTGTGTGTGTTTATTTATCACATTTTTGTCTAGGCTGTGTAAACTTTCTAAACTCTGTTTTTTTGTAATAATTCTATAAAACAAAGAATTTTACACATTTGTAATAAGTGCAGTTTTACTAAGCAAGTAAATAAATAAATGTTACCAAAAATTAATGTTTACATTCTGAAAAAAAAAGTCTTTGTTTTTTTCTAATCAATTTTTTTGTCCTTTTAGACTGTGTGGTGACACACGAATGTTTTCTTCATATTAAAAAAAATAAAACCCCACAACAATTCTGTGACAGATGCAATTTCACAAAGCAAACATAAAACTACCGAACAACTGTTTTGTAAAAATAATTGCAGCTGTTTCTTTAAAATTTGTCAACAGATTTTGATCTAGAACTTTTATAAACTTCATGTGGCGATATGTGAATGTTGCAGTTTTCTTGCAAAAATTCTCCAAAACGAAAATAGAAGTAACAAAATGACAACATATTTGTAACAAGTGTAGTTTTACCAAGCCAAAATGAAAAAGACTAACATTACCAAACAACGTGTGTGTTTTTTCCATCTTTAGGAGACATACGCAATGACCTCTACCTCACGCTGGAGAGAGGAGACTTTGAGAGAGGAGGCAAGAGTGTTCAGAAGAACATTGAGGTCACCATGTATGTGCTCTACGCTGACGGCGAGATCCTCAAAGTACGTCAAACTGCCTTAATAAAGGAGTAGTTTTTGCCATTTATTACTCACCCTAATGTTGTTCCAAATGTTGTATATAGGGGGACATTTTAAGCATTTGTGTCTTATAATTATTTAAATAAAATTCACACAGAAGCAAAAACGATGGGTTTGGGAAGTAAATAATGACAGAATTCTTATTTTCGGATAAACTGTCCCTTTGAAAAACACATCAGTGATCTGTAGCTCATGTGGTGAATCATTTAGTCCAGACAACATTGACGTCAGTTTGGAGGAGTAAATGAGTTTGGGATTTTCTGATGTATTTTACATAAGCCCATCAGAAATGCTGGTGTGGCAAACTTTGATGCACACTATAAAGCCACATAAAAGCAAACAGTTTCCATTTCTTCTATCTTTTATCAGGAGTGCATTAGTCTGGGCTCAGGAGAGCACAACATCAGCGAGTATCGCTCTTTCGTCCTCTACCACAACAACAGTCCGCGCTGGAGTGAGGTCATCAAACTGCCCATCCCCATAGACCGCTTCCGCGGGTCCCATCTGCGCTTTGAGTTCAGACACTGCTCAAGTAAGGACTCTATATACCGCCGGTATCATTTTGCACAGATTGTACTGAATTAAATTTTCTCATTCAATTTGGATCTGAAGGTCCTTACACACTGAGTTAAACATTTTCATATCCTTTTTTTTTTTTACGTCGTCCATCCATCCTTTTATCAAAATGCTTGCTACGGATGAAAAATTGCAGAAAATCGAACCTGGTCCTTTTTGTATGATGGACAAAAGTTTCGGAGGCACTGTGTAAATGTGATTGATGCAATGTGATGTCATATTTATATTTTAATGTGAAACTTTCAGATGAAAATTTTGCACTCAGTGTGCAAGTAAGGTTAAATGCTTTAAATTAATCAAGCAATATAAAGAGAAATCATGCATGCATCTGCATTTCTTTATTTAGTAAGCATAAAAAGAAAACCTTGTTGAAAGGGAAGAGATATTACTCATTATTCAACCTGATGGGTTATATAATGGATGCAATTTTTAACATATGAGTGCATAATATAACATATAAGTGAGATATTATTTGTATGAACATTTTAATTTGTTTTAATTAGTGGCACTTAATACTCTTTATAATATGCAATTATTCTAACTTTTTTTTTCTCCAGCAAAGGACAAAGGAGAAAAGAAGCTTTTTGGCTTCGCTTTCACTCCTCTTATGAGGGAAGACGGCACCACACTGTCAGATGAGAGCCACGAGCTTTACGTCTACAAGGTGTGGCAGACTTTCCATCATGTGAAACACATAAAAAAAAAATAAAAAAAAAATTAATCCAAGCTTAAAAATATGTGGACTACTTGATATTTATTATATTATAATTATATTATAAATATTTAATTATATATATATATATATATATATATATAGTATATTATGTTTATTTTATTTTTATTTATTATTATTATTAATGCAATTTAGTAGTAGTAGTTATGTCTGTATAGATTTATTCATTTTTATTTCAGTTTTATTAGATACATTATTTTGCTGTTTAGTTAAACTAAAACTAAACTGAATGTTACCTTGGCAAGTAGGTTGTTATACATTGCATTACTTAATCTATCAGTTTTAGCTACACTAGTTAACCCTGTAAATCTCTGTTCTGTACGTGGATCAGTGTGATGAAAACACCACCTTCAGTAACCACGCCCTGTACCTGGGTCTGCCCTGCTGTAAAGACGACTTCAACGGCTGCCCGAACATCCCGTCCAGCCTCATATTCCAGCGCAGCACTAAAGAAACCCTCTGGATATCCACTCAGCTCTCCTCCACCAAACTAACCCAGAATGGTAATTTACCCCTTACTAGCAATCCCCCTTTATTCATCAGTTGTTGTGTATGCTTCTCTTCATATAATAACTCTTTCTTGTTGTTTTTGTCTTGTGAAGTCGATCTACTAGCCTTGTTGAAGTGGAAAGCCCATCCAGACCGTGTAATGGATATTTTGGGGCGACTGCGGCACGTCTGTGGAGAAGAAATAGTCAAAGTGAGAGCTCTCTTTTGGTTTTTTTTGTCTTTGAAAATAACACTTTTTAATTTAATTTACATCCATTTTCTGTTTTTCTTCCGCAGTTTCTTCAAGACATCCTCGACACACTGTTTTCCATTCTGGATGACAACACAGACAAATATGGACCCCTGGTGTTTCAGTCACTGGTTAGAAACTTGAACAAATGAAATTTTTAGGACTGCGCCATAGCTTACCAAACGTTAATAATTGACCGCTGTAATAATGTGTCCAGTTTCCATTCATCAAAAGACTCATGCCCTCTGTGTGTGTGAACACCCTTAAATGTGCACGATTCATCTCTTTCACGAGTGCCCATGCTGTGTGTGTATGTGTGTCTGTTTTGAAAAATGGAAGATTTCAGCTGGCGTGGATCCAGGCATTATTAAGCGTTCACAGCTGCTTGATAGTGGCGTCTCCAGAGAGCCATTAGCTTCTTGTAGTCCTGTGAAAAGAGTCAAGACGTTCTAGCCTCTCTTGGCCTGAATACATCTGTCATGTTCCTGCGTGGAGAATAGGGAACCTACGCGGATGCATTCTTCTTGCATGGATATTCATTTTGCACAGAACTTGTTGCATTGCTGTCTCATTTCCGATTAAAGGAACAATTCACCCAAAAATTGACTCCCAAATTTGCTCACCAATGGATCCTCTGCAGTGAATGGGTGGCATCAAAATGAGTCTAAACAGCTGATAAGACATCTTCTAATCCTCTACTTGCAATATTGCTTCCCATCTCATCTGAATAACTTGTGTGTTATTGTGATGTTTCAATCAGCTCTTTAGACTATCATTCTGTACCGTACCCATTCACTGCAGAGGATTCACATTTCTCTAGATTTGTTCCTGTGAAGAAACAAACTCATCTGTATCTTCAGTTTTTTATTTAATTTAAATTATTTAATTACTCAAAATATCTATATGATGCTAAAATAACGCTGATACTGTACATACTGAGATTTTTAACATCAGAAATATGGATCTGACCTGCTTTCCATCTCTGTCCAGGTGTTCATTATCAATCTGCTCCGGGACAGTAAGTTTTATCACTTCAGGCCTGTGATGGACACATACATCCAGAAGCATTTTGCTGGAGCACTGGCTTATAAGTAATTCCCTCTATTTCCACGGGATATTTTTGTTAAGGTTTGCAATCTGAATATCGTATAACTAGATGTTTCATTTCCAATTCAGAGAGTTGATTCGCTGTCTGAAGTGGTATATGGACCGATCAGCAGAAGTTGTTAGGCAGGATCACATCCAGGAAGCCATGAGGGTGAGACTCTTTGATTGTACCAAGTGTGCTGTGTAACACAAAAAACAGTCACTATCAAATAAACTAGTATAAATGATGCATTTACATAGGACGTGTTAGTGCAGTCATCCAAGGACCTTTACAGATAACTAGCTGAAGCAAATGTTTTCAAGATTTGCTGTTCACTAACTGTATGGTTTTTGTTGAGATGTATTGCCATTGCTGGTTTGATTGGTGATTCATTTTGGTGCTGACAGTACCCTCATATTAAAATGTCAAGCACTATAAAAGTACAGAGAAATTAAAATTCAGTTGTAGTGTGGGTGCTGCGTCAAAACTTTCAAAAGTATCCTGCCGAACACATACTTGAGTGAAAGTAAGAAAGTTTTCCACTTTTAATTGTACTCAAGTATTTAGAAGAAAAAAACTTTTATCTTAGCTTTTGAAATTGGCTGATGAAAGCCAGTGGAGACTTTGATGCACAAACTGTGCAAAGCCTTCCATTTAATTGTTATGATATTTAGAACTCTTTGCTTTGAATAATAAAAAAAAAAATACTCAGTACAAATTAAAATGTATGAAGAAAAAAAGTTTTTGTTTTTTTATGGAAGTGTGATTTACTTTAATAAGCACTCGAGTCAAGTACAAGTTTCCTATAGTACATATTTATTTTTTGTATTTTTTTTACTTTCTTAATTTGTCTTCAAGGTACAAGAGTTTTAAAGATATGAGACCACAAAACCAGTCACAAGGGTCATTTTTTATATAAATAAGCTTTCCGTTGATGTATGGTTTGTTAGGATAGGGCAGTATTGGGCTGAGACACAACTGTTTGAATATTTGCATTTGAGTGTGCAAAAAAATGTAAATACTTAAATCACCTTTAAATTTGTACAAACGAAGTCCTTAGCAATGCATATTACTAATCAAAAAATAAGTTTTAGATATATTTACAGTAGGAAATGTATAAAATATATAATTTTGACGCATACAATGTGTTTTTGGCTATCCAAGTAACTTAAGACTGGGTTTGTGGTCCAGGGTCAAATTTTATCATATACATGTTGAAAAGCTTGGATACTTGCAAATATTGTCAGGGTACACATGTTAACTTTAATTCTACCTTTAGGCTCTGGAGTACCTGTTTAAATTCATCGTCCAGTCACGGATCCTCTACTCCCGGGCCACCTGTGGGATGGAGGAGGACCAATTCCGGGCTAGCATCCAGGAGCTTTTCCAATCCATTCGTTTTGTGCTCAGTCTGGACAGCCGCAGCTCTGAGACACTCATTTTCACTCAGGTCAGATATAAACTTTAGAACTGTTCACATTTTATGTTTACAAAAATTTACATATGAAAATGTTACAGTACTTCCAGATATATGACAACTAAACAAAAACTAAAAGCCTAAAATTGGTATTGAATGGATGAATGCTTTGTTACTGTCTGCTTTTGTATTAATGATTTTCTTAATTTATACCTCACACTGGTTTAATTGAGGAATTAAGAGAAGAGAACAAAAGATCAAGGTGGTCTAATGTGTTTGAAAATGAAAGGATGGGTTGTATTGAGTTGCTGATCTCCAAATCCATGGCTGTTGACCCTAAAGCCGTTTCCTTGAGGCCCAGGTTTGTTTAGTGTTTTATGGGATTAATGCATCTGTCTCTGTCTGCACTAAAGAAGTTGGATGTATAAGCTTTTTAGACAGCTCCATCTCAAGAACAACCATGTGAAAGTTGTGATCAGACCAAACAAGGTTTAAGATATCTGCTTTGCTGCTCAAACATATCCATGAAAAATGTTCTGGAGATCTCAGATTTTCAGAACACAAGATTAAAGGACCTTCAAGACGCTGGAGCCAGAAAACAAGTTCTTCAGATACTGTAGTATTATTTGCCCCTAGATCTTTGCATTTTCTGAAGATGGTACTTGCTGCTGTGATGCTATATTGTTAGGAAATAGGAATACATGTGGTTTCTGAGTGGTTTAAACCCATTGCTTTGGGTTGCAATGGGTTACCCATTGCTAACCTATTGCAAGGATGTTTTGGATTGTTGGTAACAGCTTTTCTAGTCGGCAAACTAGCTCTTCTCTCCCCCAAGTTGCTATGTTATTCTGATCCCTAGATAAGATTTATTGTTCACCAATTAATAGTTCCCCTCAGTAAGGCTTATAAAGTATTACTCAGTTCCTCAGCACAAACAGTGTGAGACAGTGTTAAATGGGTGTCATGAATATGACATTTCTGTCACTCTTCATGTTTAGAATGTGGAATTCTGGATTATGTTCAAGATACATCTTTGTTAGGCTATGCACACCTGCACAAATTGCCACCATATTTATTGGTGATATGCCTCCATTAAAGTATCATTCAATTCTGAAACCACCAGGAATCTGTGGCTATACTTTGGTTAATCAATGTCTGAACACAGTCCAGACCATCCTATCCACTATTCTTGAACAAATAGTTTGATGAAGATATAGTCTTCCTTGGTATTTGTTGACTTAATATTTTCCTGAATTGTCCCATATTGTACCTTTGTGGAATTTTCCCATCCCTGCCCCGTATCTTGACCCAATCCTGCCCAACCTCAATGTGCCCCTAGGGTCCCCAGCAAACTACAGGACAGGCCACCACCAACCAGGGCAACTGCTTGCAGCCGTTGAGCTGCAGTGCCCCACGGCCCTCTCCGCTGTCTGTAAGTAGATGCAGCTTGTTGAATTGCCCCACAGTAATGGAACGGAGACTCCCTCACAACCCAACCCAATGCCAAAGCCCAAAACATCTACCATCACACACAACCACTCAGTACCTTTCCAGAACACCTGACCTCAACAATGAACCAACAACCCAAACAAACTGACCAACACCAACAATTGCTCTGCAATGCTTCCAGTGCATCTTCAGCTGGGTTCTTTGGTGTGTTTCTTGGTTTTGATTGCTGTGTTTGACACCAAATCTTCTCCTTCCAAACACCCCCATTTTTCACTTCTTAAGTGCCGTTGAATCAGGGAACAGAGATCACCTAGCCTGCAATGGATTGTACTGTACCATTGGGCTGTTGACCAAAGTGGGGAAGACAAGTCCTTAGAAGCAAGAGATGCAATGGACCTTAGAATTAAGGAAAAGGCAAGGCCAAGGTTTTTGACTATGACCCTGACTATATAGAGGTCTTCAACCCTGCTCCCAGAGAGACACTGGCCAGCAAAGTTTAGTACCAACCTACTCCAACCCACCTGCCTGTAACTGTCAAGTTTAGTTTGATAAGTGTTTGGGCTAAAATCTGACACACAGTGGGTCTCCAATCTTGTTTGGCATCTCCTAAATTTCTGAGTTGACTGAATCTCTAATCTACCAATTAACCATGAGATGCTGATGAAGCCTTACTATTCCTAAATATCTTGCTGTGTAGGGGATGTCCATCCTATCTTTGGTCAACAGGCCCTTTACATTTTGTTTTATCTGAAGGGGGAAACGAATAATGAACAAATTGCAAATGTAAACTTTTCTTTCTCTGGTCTCTTCCGTTCTTTTCAGGCTGCCCTACTCAACTCGTTCCCAGCTATTTTTGACGAGCTCCTCCAGATGTTCACGGTACAGGAAGTGGCAGAGTTTGTCAGGGGAACTCTGGGTAGCATGCCTAGTACGGTCCACATCGGTCAGTCCATGGATGTGGTCAAGCTGCAGTCCATTGCTCGGACAGTGGATAGCAGGCTTTTCTCCTTCCCAGGTATTTCTTAAAGAATTTGTTCCACTCTCTAATGTTTCAAAGAGCTTGTCATTTGGTGCAGTAATCTCAAATACTCTCATTTTTATTCTATTTTTAAATATCGTCCACTGGTGTGGAGGCTAATATCGTTAGCTTTATAGTTATTGTTCTTATCGTGAACAATAATATGCACCTTTTATGCTCAAAAAAGCTATGAAGTTGTCTCTTTTAAGGGTACTGCCCCAGTGACAAGCTGTTGTACCTCTGAAAGGTACACAATGTTCTAGTGTAAATATCTGAAGTCTTAATCAGGTGAATTAAGTTAATAACCTCCCTCTGTCTGTTTGTACAGAATCAAGGAGAATTCTCCTTCCTGTTGTTCTCCATCACATTCATCTGCATCTACGCCAACAGAAGGAGCTTCTGATTTGCTCAGGAATCCTGAGCAGCATTTTCTCCATTATTAAGAGCAGCTCATTGGTACGCTTCAGTCAATGTGCATGTCACCAGAACTTCCTAACATCCCATTGATGACTTTGGTTAAAGAGACAATGTTTCTTGTTTCCTGTCTGCAGGAGAGCTCTGTGCAGGAAGAGGTAGAGATGATGGTGGAGAGTTTGTTGGATGTGTTGTTGCAGACCCTGTTGGCCATCATGAGTAAATCTCAGTCTCAGGAGGCGGTAAGAGGGCAGCGCTGTCCACAGTGCACGGCTGAGATCACTGTTAGTAACTAACAAATCTGATATTCTATTTCTTTCCTTCCCTCCATCTCTCTTCTTCTCCACCTGCTTGGCAGCATCCCTACTGAGATCTTTTCTTCATCTTCTGTTTCTTTCCCAGTGTCTTTCTCTTCGTTTTTTTGTCTGCCTACAGAGTGCAATAGTCAGGTTCTGAAAGTCAAATCACATTAATGGAGAGATTAATTTTTAATGATAATAGATCTACCTCAAGCTCCGACATTAATCATGCCAAATTAATGTGTGAAACTGTCAAAGCACACACATACATTTATATATGGGTGATTCTATGATAGCGGGTACATTTGGTGTCCGATGTCATTATTATGCATATTATTATCACAATATTTTCTTTTGGCAAAATTGTATTCATTTTATTTATAAAAGCCCTAAATAGTCTTTACACTATTGCCAGCATTGTTACTCCACTCTAGACACCAAATGTACCCGCAATTATAGAATTACCCATATACAGTACCCTCCACTAATATTGGCACTCTTGGTAAATATGAGCAAAGGTGGCTGTGAAAATGAATCTGCATTGTTTATCCCTTTGATCTTTCATAAAAAAAAAATGACAAAATTCTAACCTATCATTAAAGTAAAACAATTGAAAATGGGGAGAAAAAATCATGATGAAATAAATGTTTTTCTCCAATACATGTTGGTCACAATTATTGGCACCCAGTTATTGCTACGTCCTTTTCCCAAGATAACAGCTCTGAGTTTTCTCCTGTAATGCCTGAAGAGTTTGGAGAACACCTGATTAGATAAAAGAGATCATTTCTTCATCCAGAATCACTCCAGACCCTTTAGATCACCAGCTCCATGATGGTTCTCCTCTTTAGTTCACCTCACTCAGTGTTCAGGTCAGAGGACTGGAACAGACATGGCAAAAGCTTCATTTTGTGCTCGGTGACTAATTCTTGTGTTTATTTTGATGTTTGTTTTGGATTATTGTCCTACTCAGAATTGTGAATATGAATACACTTCAGAGATATTTTACTAGGGGTGCCAAAAATTTTGGCCAACAAGTATTGGAGAAAAATATTTATTTCATTATGAGTTTTTCTCCCCAAATGTTAATTGTTTTACTTCAATGATAGGTTCGAATTTTGTACATTTTTTAAAGAAAGATCAAAAGGATAAACAATGCAGATTTATTTTCACAGCCAACTTTGCTCAGATTAACCAAGGGTGCCAATATGATTGGGGGGCACTGTATATGTGTGTATATATATATATATATATATATATATATATATATAAAGATATGACAATTACTGTAACTTAAATATAAAAGTAAACACTGTTGCTTTCTCTCTCTCTCTCACGTTCTTGTTCACTGTTTTTACTGTCTCTCACATTCACTCACTTACTCACTGACTCATATAATACAATATCTTCCTGCGGGTGAATTTCATGAAAACTACACATACAATGCATATTTCAAGAACAAAAGAAAATCAGCCATCTGTTTAAGATCATTACTTTCTTCATTATTTTCTTTGTATGAAATATAAATACAAAAAATGTTTGACTTCTTTTAATTTCTGCATTAAAATGTGACCCTAATCTTTCTCGACAGGTTTCATGAGACTCACCCATGCTTGTTTGTCTTATGTCTCTTCTGTTGTAACACCTGCTGAGGAGGCTAATATAAACAGTAAACTACTAGAACACAAACATTTATCATAGAGAGCATATAAACAGAATCCAGCAGAACTATTATCATATCTCTGTATGTGTAGTTAAAAGAAAGCATGGTCAGACAAGACATTTAACTAAAAATGCCCTTTGATAGCATCACGTGTTTGTCACGAGTTGTTTTAGCAGCTGTAAATTCAAAAACATGTATAAATAAGTCCTACATCTGGATCCGGTCCTGGTTAAAATCATTTGATCACTATTTGATGGACCACTGCTGCCATGATCACTAAAATATGTTTAATGCTGATACTAATGTTGGGTAAAAAGCTTTGACATTTGTGAGTCTGTCACATTCCACAAAGAACCTCATTTTCATTGCATCTATAGTAGTAACTGGCAAAAGACGAACAACAATTACCTAATTTAAATATGCATATTGTGCCACCTTCAGTTGGATTGTGGGTGGCTGGTGAATCATCAAGAGGTTTGCACTGAAATACCCCAATCTAGTCTCATAGCCAGACTTCTAGTCTAATCACCTGACCAACAATTTAAAAAGTAGTGTAAAGACAGCTAGTCATATTAGAACTGAAGATTTTAGCCATTTTTTTTGTACGCAATATGCGTCAGTATTTAGTGAACAGACTGTAGGCGGTCTGTGGCGTGCCATCTGAGGCTGACACTAAGTGCCACAACTGTTAAGTGAATTCATCCCACAGTGTCTTCATGTCTCTCATTCATCCTGCTTCCCCGCTCCCTTCGGATGTGTCTAATTGGCTGTTTGATTGCTAATTAAACCGATTGATTGGCTCACAAGGACTTGCCCAATTTCTGATTGACAGGGGGAGTATGTGTCCTGTTTGTTGTCCCTCCTGCGTCAAATGTCGGACATTCATTTTCAGCACCTAATGGACAACTTCCAAAGCAAAGAGGAGCTAAAGGTGAACCGTCTCGTAAAGTTCAGAAATCATTTTTCTGAAGTTTTAAAATGTTAATTGTGAAAAAGCTTTCTTTTAACTCAGCTTATGCAATCCTATCTTTCTCAGGAGTTTTTGCTGAAGATTTTCTGTGTGTTCAGAAACCTGATGAAGCTCAGTATATTCCCGCGTGACTGGAACGTCATGCGACTGCTGACCAGCAAGTGAGCGGCTTCCTTCCAGAGAAGTTTTTTTTTAATATTTTTTGGGTTCAAAGCACATTGATTTGAGTAAAACATACAAAATATATTTGGGATAGTACAATGTATCTGTACAGTGTTACAAAAAGTCATGCTATCGTCATTAGATTCTATTTTTACAGCTGATGTTTGATTTTTTATAGAAAAAGGTTTTTATAAGAAATTTTATTTTTAAGTTTGAGGATGAAATTGATTCAAACAAATTAGATTTTTAATTGTCATAATATTGCACAATATTACTGTAGTTTTGATCAGCCTCTGTGAACACAAACTTTCAAACTATTGAAAAATAGTGTCTATTTATAGTGTTCAGCATTCTGTCTCTGTCTTCAATAATTTTTTATTTTCCTTTTTCTATGACCCCTTTTCTTTCTTGCAGTATCATTGTGAGCACAACTCAGTATCTGTCGCCTGCTCTCCATAAAAGCTTTACAGATGCTGACTTTGATTTTAAGGTATGTGATGAACATCAACCACGGGTTGCACCACAGACTCCCTGGCACTGAAACACACATAAAACATAAATGCAATTTTTTTTCTCAACCAGCACACACTGAAAATCATATTCCACATGTACACAAACCTGCTTGATGTGTGGTGTCCTGCTGCTGGGCACGCTCTAATCCACTCTAATGAAGCTCTCCTCCCTGATCAAGACAGATGGTGCCACTAACCAGGGAGACTGGCTCTGAAAAGTTCAAATCTACTAAATTATTAATGAAGGTTATCTTTGAGAGAAAAACATGGGTCTGTCTACCAATGTGAGCTTGCACTGGGTATCACCTAAAAGAAAACGAGACAATCCATAGAACATTGTGGAGCAACTTAACCTGGGAATCCGATCTGAATTGGTAAAGGTGCACAGTTTGACCAGTGAAGCCATGCGAATCCAATTCAGAGTATCATAAATAATATTGATTGACATTCTTAAGTTGTGATCACTTTAGTAAAATTCTGGCGGTCAATGCTACAAACTTGCGTGACCAATTAAACCCATTGAAATTACTGGATTTCATCAACCAAACAAATGTGCAGAACCACACCATTTTTGCTAAACAGGGCAAATTAGTGAGAGAGCGCAGTTTCAAACCTGCGCCAATGTGAGAGGAAATTTATCCCCTGAAAGGGAAACTCCTACACATGCATATTCAGTAAGGTCAGGCGGGAAAAAAACTGGACTAAGACCCAAAAATCAATTATGTTCAACTAAAAGTGGTGCCAAAGTCATTGCACTCGGCAGCCATCTTTGAGACACCTCTCGGGCGGATATATTATACCCGTTTATTTTGACCAGTGAAGCCATGCTAACTAATAACAATGAATAGTTCAGAATAGTTTCTGGAGGAGGAGGAGGAGGAGTGGCTTAAGCTAAGACACGTCCACTGAATAATCAATCAGTAGCGCATATCCATAGTAATGCTCTTCCAGCATATATTATATTAGTTGGATGTCCATTATAAGACACTGTAGCATCAGTTTCTTTTCCGTCAGGTGTGGAATTCGTACTTCAGTCTGGCGGTGTTGTTTATCAACCAGCCCAGTCTACAGCTGGAGACTCTGACACCAGCCAAGCGGAAGAAGGTCTTTGACAAGTAAGACTTGATCCTGCTCATTCACACACACCTTACAGGCACTACGAAGAACTCAACCCGTCATTGTTTTTCCTCCACAGGCGTTCATTGTAAATGCGTTTCATTACTTACCGAAGGATAAAAATCCAAATTACTTTAACAAATGTCATGCCACAAATACTGTCAGCAGAGCTTAAGTTGTATTTAACCCAGATTCCCCTTTAACTATGAAACAAACAATAATTTGGATAATGTTAATCCATGTTAAATCCATCCAGAGTACCAGCGGCATCTCTTTTCTAGCCAGCTCTCTCATCTTTTGTTGTTATCCGTTAGATGTGCATCTGATGATTAATAGATTCCTATTCCTTCAGTGATTGGTCAAATACTCAAACACAAAAAAAGCCTCAGATGTCGAAATGCACGCAGGACTCTAGTAGGTAATATATATGTGTTTGTGTGTGTGTTTGCAGGTATGGTGATATGAGAGTCATGATGGCCTATGAGCTGTTTAGCATGTGGCAGAATTTGGGTGAGTGTTTGGATCCTCTCTCTCTTTCGACTCGTTTCGTGACTTTGTTTCTCTTTTCCTGCATTTCTCTGCACACGCACAGACAGAAACAAACATTCACTCCCTCCAGAAAAGCAGTACTGACCTCTAGAGGTGGATGAAGGTACTGCCCTGCAGAAATCCCCCCCTAACTAACCCACCATAAACTGCAGCTGTGGACGTTTTTATGTCACTGGTTTTTCATTATTAATTATATCATTAAAAAAGAACACATTTTAGACGTTTTCTATTATATAAAGCTTAAAAACATAGACTTTCAGGCTTTAATGAAGATCCAGCATTAAAAAAAAAACAGAAAACGTGTAACGAACGATTACGTAACGATGTGCTTGGTTTGGCTGCAGGTGAGAATAAGATCCACTTCATACCAGGAATGATTGGCCCATTTTTGGGCGTGACGCTTGTACCACAAAATGAAGTCCGAAATATAATGATCCCCATCTTCCACGATATGATGGACTGGGAACAGAGAAAGAACGGCAACTTCAAACAGGTCCTTTAAACCTGCTTCTGCTTTTCTGTCTTTTCTTGGCTGTTTTTTGATTCTGTTTCTCTTCTGAGTTATGTTCCAGGGAAACAAAAGACATGGTCATGACGTATTTTCACTCTAAATCTAACCAGCAATGATTAATAGTAGATAAAGTTTGTTTCATGTAAGATGTCCCTTGCGAAAATGAACAAATAAATTAATTGAATATATATATATATATATATATATATATATTTGAATCATTTAATTAGAATTATCCTTATATTTAGGCTGTTTTTACAAAATAATATCATTTTAAAGTTAGAAAAATAGTAAATTTTATGGATGTTGATGATGATTATTATTATTATTCTTTATATGTGTGTGTGTGGGGGGGGTCTCAAAAACGTTACAAAGTTGTTGTTTTTTTGGGGGGTAGCATATTTCCCCCAAAACATAGAAGTAGCACGAATCATGTAACATTACTGGTTTTATTATAAGCACCTAACTCAGTTCATTTTATGGCGCAGGTGGAGGCAGAACTGATAGACAAACTGGACAGTCTGGTGTCTGAAGGCAAAGGAGACGAGAACTACAGAGAACTCTTCAGTTTGCTGTAAGCACACACACACACACACACACACACACATCCAGCTGTTTAAGTGCTCTTGTTATAACCTGAGTGTCTCTGATTTGCCTTGTGCTGCGGGATTATTAGAACTCAACTGTTTGGGCCGTACCCCAGGTAAGAGGAAGCTAACCTGATCAGATGCCACTCAAAAGGATCTGCCATTACAAGCCCCTCTTTTACCTTCAGCATATTAAAAGACCTTCCATAATTCTATAAATACTGTATGTGTGCCATTTCTATCTAGTCTGCTGGAGAAGATCGAGCAGGAGACCTGGAGGGAGACGGGCGTCTCTTTCGTCACGTCTGTCACGCGCCTCATGGAACGACTGCTGGACTACAGGTAAAACTGGAAAACTGTGATTTATTTATTCATTTAGCTTCTTTTTTTATAGTATATGGTATTCATTTTTATTTAAATGTTTGGGTTTTTATAAATATTTATATTTAGTTTTTTATTTAATTTTTTTTAAGTTTTAGTAACTTTGCTACTTCAAATCATTTTAATGAATTATATTTCGTTATATATGTCAATTTTATTTTAATTACCAAAAACTTGACTTGCGAGTAAAATGGTAACCAAAACGTATTTAACAATCTATAAACAGTATATAATCTACGAACAAATTACGTCAAAATGATTTAGTAAATTTCATAAAAACCTGCCAAATTCCAGACTAACTTTGAAATAAGAAGTTACTCTTATTTGTGTGCAAACGCATCATATGGCCCGTGTATGGTCAGTGGGTGTGACATCAGAGGGCGTGTCTAATGTGACTTCCTGTTTCTTGCGTCGGCAGAGATTGCATGAAAGGTGATGAGACAGAAAACAAGAAGATCGGCTGCACTGTTAACCTGCTGGTGAGTTTTATCTTTCATTCAGTTCTGTATATATTTTTGCAATAAAACAAAAGGAACTTGATCATCATATCATCTCTTTTTGCAGAATTTCTACAAGTCAGAGATAAATAAAGAAGAGATGTATATCCGGTACATTCACAAGCTGTGCGACATGCACCTGCAGGCCGAAAACTACACAGGTGAGACGTTTCTCAGAGGTACTTCACATAGACAAACTTAAAATACAACAGCATGTGTTTTAACGTTTAAAAAAGATGAGACGCAAACACTGGAATTGAAAACAACAACATAAGGTTACGAGATTTTCGAAAAGTTAACTTTTTTAACATGCCCTTTCATGCGAGGGTCGCTGTGAAAGTCCAACATCCTCCTAGCAAAGGGGCGGAGCTACATAAAGTCAATAAAGTACACATTGTATCTCTGTGGTCCAGATTTATTAAATTGGCATTAGAGCTCAATTCCATAAAAGCGCTGGTGGGAGGGAAAATTCTGCGTGTGGTTTCCAGTAAAGAACACAGATGCAGTCCAGCGCAATACACCAAGAGCAGCACAAATCACTGTTTTTTTGGAAGTGAAATATTGACGCAAATAGCAATAATGTAATGAACGCAAATCATGTCGCGTTAATAATTTTAATACTCACCTCCCGTAATGTTTGTATCTGAAAGGGAAACTCTTACAAATGCATATTTTGTATGGTCAGGTGAAAAAACTGTTAATATCGTTGATGGATCATTTTCGTCATAAAGTTCGGCAACAATATTTTTTTCACAGACGAAAATAGAATAACTAAAACTGATTTTAAAGACAAAAACTATGACAAAGATGTATTGAAATTTTTGTCAACGAATAAAAACTAGATGAAAATGTGGGATAAGATTTATTAAGTGCTTTACCGCGCTAATTCTTTACTGTTCGTCTTGAGTAAGGCCCCGTTCACACCAAACACGATAACGATAAAAAGACCGTTCTAAAAATGATTCTCAGTGTTAATGAATAGCAGAGTCCACACCACAACTATAACGATAAAGGCACTGTCTGCAAAATCGGCTGATGAACGATAGAAACGTTGACAGCCAATCAGAATCAATCCTGCTATCACGCGCTTGAGAAATTAAAGCTTATAATAAACCGAGGATATCATTCGCTGGTGTGGATGCAAGTATAGTTATCGTGCTTGGTGTGAACGGGGCTTAAATCCTGACAGTACTATTGTAATGATGAAAGACCGTTTGCGCTAGCGTGAGCTGTTAGTAAATCTGGCACTATGTGTGTTTCCTGGGATTCAAACCCATGACCTTTGCGTCGCTAGCACCAGCACTACTCATAAGTATTTGAAGGTAATAAAGTGCTGTCTCACAGAGGCGGCGTTTACGCTCCTGCTGTACTGGGAGCTGCTCCACTGGGAGGAGAGACCCCTCCGAGAGTTCCTGCACTATCCTGCACAGAGCGAATGGCATCGCAAAGAGGGTCTCTGTCGCAAGGTCATCCACTACTTCAACAAGGGAAAGGTATTTACAGATTTTTTTAAGAGCATTTTACCATATTGTGGAACAATTGCTATCAAATTCAATAGAAAAATGCTCATGCTCAATGATCCTCCACAGACGTGATTTATAAAAGAGCAATATGTCAACTGAGGTTCATTTTTATATTTTATTTTTTTATTTTAACTTTTAAAACAACACTGGATCACATTGATTTAAATCATATGATTTAAAAGTTAAAAAATAAATAAATAAATAACATGTAATAAACATTTGAATGAACAGTAAATGAAAATATTAATTGTTCACAGTAAGCTTTGTAATTTCATTTAACTTAATGTTAAATGTAACATTTTCAGTATTAAAAATAAAAATAATTTAATTAATTCTTATCATATGTATATATATATATACATATATTTTGTTTTTTTTTCTTCTGTTAAACACAAAATAATATATATAATTTTTTTTTAATTATTTATTTATTTTAATTATAGCAGGATTTCCATTTTTAAGTCTCATAAAAACCTGACAGAAAACAAACTTAGGGGTTAGTTCACCCAAAAATGAAATGCTCATGTCATCCTAAACCCGTAAGAACTTTCTTCATCTTGAAATGAATCTCAGATTTCATCAAAAACATCTTCATTTGTGTTCCCAAGATAAACGGAGGCCTCCCTAAACCTTGCCATGTCAGAACGGATGGTGTTTCGCTTCCAGAAATGAGGATCTAGTTTTAAATTGTCCTGTTCTTGTTTTCTGGCAGTGCTGGGAGTACGGCATCCCGCTGTGTCGTGAACTAGCTTTCCAGTACGAGTCCCTGTACGATTATCAGAGCCTCAGCTGGATACGGGTCGGTGCTTTTCCATGTTCCTTTTTTTCGACATGATAATATATGAATAGAGATTATATAACAGCACTTTGAGTGGACCGCACAGCTATTAATGTACTGTTATGTGTTGTGCTCAGAAGGAGGTCAGCACTGTGTGAATATTTAGCTCTTTCTTTACAGAAAATGGAGGCGGCATATTACGACAACATCATGGAGCAGCAGCGACTAGAGCCGGAGTTCTTCAGGGTGGGATTTTACGGTCGCAAGTTTCCCTTCTTCCTCAGGGTGAGCTGCTGCAGTACTTACACACTCGCTTTGTTCCTGACAATTGTAAAGACTCCATTCATTTATTTATTTCTCTCTACACAGAATAAGGAGTTTGTTTGTCGAGGGCATGACTATGAGAGACTTGAAGCCTTTCAGCAAAGAATGCTGGGAGAATTTCCACAAGCTATCGCCATGCAGCACCCAAACCAGCCAGATGAGGGGATTTTACAGGGTGATGCCCAGTGTATCCTTCACCAGAACAAGACAGATGCTTGTGGGCTCTTTTAATGAAAAACAGATAAGGAAAAGGCTTATAAATATATGAAAAATAAATCTTATCAAGAAATATTTTTGTTTAAAAACAGCTCATTTCTGTTTAAATGATTTTGTTAAAATAAATGTAAAACTTTACATTTATAGTATTTAAATAATAATGTATAAAATGTTACTCAATTACATATGTTTTAATATTATATAATTTTGCATAAATAATTACTAGTGCTGTAAAATAATTAAGCGTGATTAATTGCATCCAAAATAAAAGTTTTGTTTACACATTTTTTTTTTGTTTTTTACTTACAGCCCATTTATGTTTAAAGGATTTTGTTTGATTTACATTGATGGTATTTAAACATTAAATTAAATGTATACTTACAAAATGTGATAAAAAAATTACATTTTAATCATGTTTTAATATAATAGAATTTAATATAATTGCTATATAATTTAATATAAGTACTGTCATGCATGTGTATATTTAAGGAAATATAAAAACAATGCATTTAAAAAT
>JAUMHI010000068.1:10451683-10473702 GCA_032359435.1 Enteromius unitaeniatus
AAGTCAGTGCAAACTCAAACTTTTTGAGGGGTTGAAAAGAACATTGTTTCTCCTGGCAGATGAGTTTATTGTGCTTTAGAAAGCTTTTCGAAAGCTGACATGCTTTTTGTTCCCCAAATGAATGAACATCATCCAAAAGCACAGTTTGATAATAAGTTGTCGACTGTGTTTTTATGCCAGGCGTTCTTCGATAAAGAGTACATTAGCAGCCACCCAGAAGATACGGAGAAGATCACCCAGCTGAAGGATCTGATGCAGGAACAGGTGAACACCTCCAAAACCTCTCCAGTTTCACAGCTCGGAAGAGATTTATAAACGTCAAATAATGGCTCTTATTGAATAAACCCCACAGGTCCACATCCTCGGCATGGGTCTGGCCGTCCACGAGAAGCTGGTGCATCCAGAAATGCGTCCCCTGCACAAGAAGCTGATCGATCAGTTCCAGATGATGAGGAGCAGCCTGTGTCATGTGAGACCTCACGTCTGCTTCTCATCAACAAAACCTGAACTTGCCAGTTTACTTTCAGCCCCAATAAAGTACATTTTAGATGAAGTTCCCAACTTCAACCCTGTTCACACTTGGGAAAAGTCCTAAGCTCTTTTCAAGTGTTGTTAGGACACGTTATTATATATAATCATGGTGCTAACACGCAACACAACTGGCGTTAAAATGTATCGTTTCCATTTTATTCCGGATTTTTATCCCAAAAGGCTGTGATGGTGACACATGAGTCCAGTGCGCTTCCAGAGCCAGCCCACACATAGAGTGAGGATACAGTGTAACAATTACAACCACTCACAACACCCTAGCAACCACCTGGAATACCCTAGCAACCACAAAGCAATGTATCAGTCTGAGAGACCTTGAGACCAACTCATCTGCAATTATATATTAGACTGGTGTGCTGTATGATGTTTGTGCTGGTTTGAGCGCAGACAGTGTGGATATTCAGAGTAGTGTTTCTATGTGGCCCTGCAGGGCCTGCCCGGACTGGATAAGATGAGTCCAGCCTGCTCAGGGGCCAGCACCCCACGCGGCATCCTCGCCACTCACAGTCCCATGAGTCCCGAAAGTATCAAGCTCATGCACCGACACAGGTCAGTCCACCTGCGCAGACTCAGCCACGCATGCATACACTTGTATATATTATACATTATAATATCATAAACTTTGTAAATGAGCTCAAGTGTGTATTAGGACAAGACAAAAACTGTTTCAAGATTTAAAGAGTAGTTTAGTTCAACAGAAGTCAAATCAAAGTCATGCACAAAATAGAAATATATTCCACATATTTACTTATTTTTATTTTTAAAGGAGATATAATAACATAATAGGACTGTAATGAGATATACATGAGGTATTATGAGGTGTCAAATGAAAATAAATATGCAAACTGTTTTATTTTATATAATGTATATTTTATGTTTGTATATGCAGGTGTTTTATTTGCTTTACAAGTAAAATACATATTTAATACATTTATTTGTCCAAAACATATTTTAAATAAGCTTTTTTTATTTTTAAATGACTCATTTTATGTGATTTTGTCAGCTGTTTTTGTTTTAATTTAATATTTTTTTGCAGCGTTATTTTAATTAATGAACATTTTTTTAATAGTTTTAGTTAACCATAATAACCTTGTTCCAAACTTTTCATGTATATTCAGGATTTTATTTCATATATTTCCTGACGTTCATTTCATATATATATATCTCCTTAGAATATTTATTTCCTGTGTGGCACCTCATATTGCTGTGTGATGAATTTGTCCTCCACACATGTATGTGGGCTATAGACAGAGATTCATGTTTTCTATAGAAACAGCCCTTCCTCTCTCTTCACAAACACGCCTTGACCGTGTATTCCTCATAAACACGCGTACACACTCATGCTGCCCACCCTGAACACACTAGCTTCAGCTCTGCCACGTCTCTCTCATGTCTCTCTCTGTTTGTTCCTCTCTCTCTCCTCTTCTCTCTTCTGTCTCTTTTCCTCACGTACGTTTGACATCTTTCTGTGTGCATGCTTTGCACACCTCATTGTTTATTCTGTCTTTTTCCTCCTGTTTTGTTCATACTTGCATGGCCGCCTGTGTTCTACTACTCTACAATCTCTCTTCTTTCCATCTTGATTGATTTTCCTCCTCCATGCATGCATCCTGTTCTCCACTTCTTCTGCTTTTTGTTTCCATCCCTCTCCTCTCCCTGTCTCTCTCTCGCTCTGTCTGTCTCTCTCTAGCCCTCTGAATGTGTTGGGCTCTGTCCGCCATTCCTCCTCTTCTCTCTCCTCTCACACTTCCAGTGAGACAGGAAACCTGCTCATCCTGACTGACAGTATGATGGAGCACCCAGAGGACCTCTACCGCATGCAGGTGGGATACATTAGTTCATAATACACACATATAGTGTACAAATTCAGCCTGGTCACCAAGCAAAACACCCAAGTTTTCATTTAAACAGCCAAGTATTCATGTAAAATATCCTAGCGTAATCCCTCTGGTTCTACTTAACCCTCTCTGAGTGGTATTCAGACAAACCACAGCCTTTAGTATTGGTCACTAGTGCACCTCTTCAGGCCAGGTGAGTGAGGTTTACCTGCACAGCTATTACTAGCCTCCGTTACAATCACCCGCCAAACTTTGCTTTTATCCGGGTCATGGCACCAGTGTGGTTCTACTCACCATTTGTGGCATAGGAGGTGGGTGCATTAACAAAGATGCTAAAGACCACAGCCTCTGGCATCAGATGCATGTGTACCTACTTAGGCCTGATGAGTGAGGTTTATATGCACAACTCTAACTAGCTGGCCAATGTTAAAAAATCACCCCCTAAACCTTAACCTAAACTTCCACCTGTGTCATGGCACCAAGTCCTTCATCATTCTACCCCCTAAACCTAGCTCTTACTAGCTGGCCTCCATCACACAAGCAACCACCTGCTACCTTGCAGTGCCCTAGTGATGTCTGTAGCAACCAGTTATAGCAATCTATTAGTACCATTGCACTATTTAGAGACGACAACGTTACCACTCAGGGTGCCCTAACAGTTACCTGCAGTTAGCAATGTCTTAATTATCACCCAGAACATCATAGAAGCCTAGCAACATCTCAGCAACCAGCCACCACCTAGCATAACAACCCAACAGAACACCCTAGTATCTGCTTAACAATACCCTAACACTGCTTACAATCTAACAAACATTTATACTATCCTAGCAATGTCTTAATGTTGCATTCGGTTGATTCATCATGTCCAGTATAATTAACAACAGTTGCATCAGATCAGGTGTAGACACATCAGCAACCACCCATCACCTAGCAACAGCCTAGCAACCACTCAGAACACCCTATCAACATTACATCCCCCTATTAGTGTCAACCATGTACAACAGCAATGCCCTTGCAATGTACAAAGATCTGCAAAACATGTGCTTAGCAACACCCTAGAAGACTAATATCATCCAACCTAGCAACCACCAAGCACTACCATAGTAACCAATAATGATATTCTTACAAAACCCGCATTAATGAGCATCCATAAGTAATCATGCAATCATGCATAATCTATAAATACCCAAGCGTCCTTTAAAAACCTAGAAATTGTGTAATATCCTAGCAGGAATATTGACAATCTCACAACCAGTTAACAATGTCCTAGTGACCACCCAAAACACCATATCAGTCTAGGATCCAGCTAACAGAAAAAGTACAGTTTTCCATGAGTGTTCCAATATTTTTTTGGACATTTCCTGGAATTTACTGGGAATTTTGCAACCCTACACAACCTCTCAGAACACTGTAACATCTACATAGCAACAAAGAATGCTGTATCTGATCTTTTAAAGTCCTCTCCCAATGTAACATTTCAGCCCAGTCCATCATCATCCAGCTTGAGCTCGACGCATTCAGCTCCTTCTCAGATGATCAACTCAGGGCACGGCAGCATCAGAGGTGAGCGCCAATAAGCTTTTCATAAACAATAACCTTTGGAACAGCTCAGTTGAAACTTAAAAAAAACTGAGATATATTTTATTTACTTTCTCTCCAGTTGGGTCACCATCACTACCTGACAGATACAGGAACAACCGAGAAATGTTAATGCTCCTTCCACCACACAGGGACCGTCCCAGCAGTGCCATGTACCCCAACATGACCGAGAATGGACAAGTGCGTCTACTGCTAATTTAATTTGTTTTAAAACCAGTACACTCTGCCAGGAAATTACATTTTAAATTGTAAGGTGATGGCAGTAATATAATATAAAAATATCTAAATTTTTTCTTTTTCGTTTTCCACCAGCCTACTAATCATCAGAGGGCTCTTTACCATCAGGTCATTGGTCCCTGCAAACCTTGCAGTGACCCCAATCTCTCTGTGGCTGATAAAGGTATGACTGGGTGTGTATGATTCTCTGAACCCATTGTACTGCTCTATTTCTTCACAGTCCCACAAATCCCTCAGATCAGGCAGGAATCCAGAATACACACTGCCATTGCATACTCTCAGAGTAGGTACCGCATTTGATCAAGAACTTACTTTGTGACCGAGTTCAATTTAGTATGTGTCTATGAATGCATGCAATCCGTATGCATCACAGCTTTCCAGTTTCCAGGCTGGATAAAGCTAGTTTAGCTGGTTTACCATTATGCCTGAAACACTTCAACACAACTCTTCTTTGTGAAGCTGGTTTGCTAAGAAAGTCTCATTGGTTAGGTTAGCTTAGCAGTCGGTTGGATACACCAGATCCAAACCTCATCATTTTAGGCAGGAATTCCTGAAGTATCTGACCTTCAGATGAGGATCCAGCGGGTGAGTAATGATGTGTATGGTGATGGTGGTCTTCGTTCTTTCTGGCAGTGTTGACAGCTCCCAGCAGCTGGAGTTTGGACAGTGGCACCAGGGACACTCTGCCGTTCCTCTCTGCTCATGTCGGGAGTGTGATGGCCCCACCCGTTCCCCCCCGCACCCTTCCTCCCGGTAAGAAACAACAACTTTGAAGAAAGAGAAAGACATTTCATGAAACCATTACTTTTCTTTTTGGAATGGTTTGTAAAATAATTGTTTTTTCGTCAGTTACGTTGGATGCATGATGAGGTGCCGTAATATGTCTGTTTTGCGACACAAGCTGATTTGACAGACATTTGGAACATGTATCAGCTAAAGTGTGCACGGACAATTTTGGAGGAATTTATGAAAAGATGAAGCCAATAGAGTTAAGAAATCTAAGAAATCAAAAGAGACCAGCTTAAAGGGTTACTCCAGCCCAAAATTAAAATGTTGTCATTAATTACTTGTTCAAAACTGTATTTGTTTGTCTTCAGAACACAATGTAAGATATTTTGGATGAAAACCATGAGGCTTTTGACTTTTCCTATGACTGCCAAGTAATGAACACCGTCAAGGGCCAGAAAAGTCTGAAAGACATCGTCAGAATAGTCTATCTGCCATCAACTGTATTTCATAAAGTGCAGAGAATGCTATTTTTGCAAACTAGAAATAATGACTTTATTCAACCATTCGCCTCCCTCTATGTCTAGGGTCTTAGCTCCATTTTGGAGAACAGCTACTTCTTGTAAACTGCTATGCTCCTCTGTTTCAGACACGACACATGGAAATGTTTTCTACGTTTATTTTCATTTTTGGGGTGCTGTAACCCTTTAGAATATTTGGCATCTTGTGAAATTCTATTGGAATCTATATTAGAATGGACTTGGCTTCATTAAATATCATATCAAAATATATCCTATCATATAAATATCATCCTTTTTTAAAGAGAGGTTGCTGTTGCTGCATCTTGAGGGATGTAGTTATGTAAATCACACCTCTAAGGTTAAATCCATATATAAAAGCAATAACATTTTTACACATGATTTTATTTTAAAACGCACATGCCCGTAATTTATAGGAAAAAGAACAAAATATACAAACAAACAAAAACCTTTGGTGGGTATATTTCTATTGCCATTTAGATCACAGTAATATTACACATCACTTCGACTTCCCAAATGTAAAATCCTTCCTTTCAACCACCCTACATTGTACGTGTAGCATCCTCTCTTTCATTTCAATAGTTTTTTCCCACATTCAATCATTGATCCTTCGCTGATGCATTGCTCCTCATTCCCTTTTTCCCACCCATTAGTCTTCTCTGAACATCAGCTAAGTTCAGAAAGAATCCTTCATAGCGCTTGCTGAGTGAATGCGCATGCCGACGTGTGTTTGCGCGCAAGTCTGTTCCGGCGTGTGCTCTTTCCAACCCTGGTTCTGTCCAACTGTGTCTCCCCTTTAGGACACTTCTCGATGCACTTTGATGCTTTCCATCACCAGATCAACGAACTCCCTCCAGCTCTCCCCGCGCGCTCTTTAAGAAAGGTATCCTCCGCCTAGATTTGTCCTGTTAGTCCTCGTCATGCATGTCCACACTAGCATTACGAGATTTCTTATTTTCTGTTGACCTCAGATGTCCCCCAGTCAATCACCCTGAGCCGAACTGTACCCAAGTCTGCTTCAGAATATTTTTTGTTGTTTGGGAGTTCTTGGTGTCCCTAAGATGCTAAAGTGTTTTGGGTTCATATTGTAATTCATATGCAGTTATATATGTTTGCATCAGTAGTGCAATTATTATGTGTCTGTGAATGTGTGTGCCTGGGTTGTATTTTCGCTGAAGATCAGTTAGATGACAACTTGTTGAAAATGAATTTCGAAGGATTATGTAATTTAGAAAAAACTTTAACATTTATGGAAAAATCTCCATTCTCGGTTTTTAAATGGAGGGGCAGTTAATGCACAGAGCCATAGATCACTGACAAGGTACGCAATATCGGGTTCAGTATCGCAAACGAATCACCTGCGAAACTGAACGTGATATCGCATAGCTTGTCAGTGATCTACGAATCTGTGTAATAAGATGAGAATATGCATTGATCACAGACGCAACACACTGAATACATCCTGATTACAAAGGTAAACAGTAATGGTTAACTAATTAGGTTAAGGAACTAAGCAAATGTGATAAAGCAGGGCTGGAACTAAAGTGTGCATAAGGAGCTCTCTCAGAGGTGGATTGAGCACCCTTGTTTCTGGGTCTTTCTATTGTCATCCAACTGATCTTAGGCTTTAACAATGAAACATACGAGGTGTTCATGCAATATATTGTATATAATCACCTCGTTTACCTTTCCTCACCAGTCGCCCCTGCACCCTATACCTGCCTCACCCACCAGTCCACAATCGGGCCTGGATGGCAGTAACTCCACCTTGTCCGGCAGCGCCAGCAGTGGCGTCTCCTCCTTGAGCGAGAGCAATTTCGCCCAGTCCTCCTCCGAGCCTCCGGCTCGAGCCGACACCTTGGACTCGATGCCGAGCAGCCAGGCCTGGACCACGGACACGGAGGAAGCCGAGAGTCCCTACCTCCCCGTACGCTACAGCGTTTCCGAGCCTGAAGTTCTGGACCCTCTCAAGCCTGCTCCTTGCCGTAGTCATTCAGCCCCTTTGGGCGTAACCCCTGGGATGCCCACCGATGGGCACCACCATCATCACCTCCATCTCCACCATCACCACCCACATGCGATACACATCACTCACCCGCACTACCACCACCACGAGCCTGCACCTGCTCTGCCTCCCAAACCGTACCTGAGGGAAGGGTGTATCCCTGAAGAGGACCTGAGGCCAGTTCCAAGGCCAATGCCCCGTAAGATCTCCCAGCCTCTGCTCACTAACAAGGAGGAGCAGGCCAAGGTGGCCTGGGAACATGGCATCAGTGAAGAATAGAGGAAGAGCAAGCTTAAGCTTGGACTGTTGGCTTTAGTGTGATAGGTGGTTGGGTTTTGGGAAAGTCCCAAAAACTGACTGGGTTTAAACCTCTACTCTACTACCCATGTATCCAGTGTAGGTCTTTGAAACCTTTTAAGAAGTGCTTGACATGTTGCTGAGCTTCTACATACTAGTGAGACATTTTGTTGTGTGCTTAGTGGTTGTTGATTGGGAGTTTCCAAGGAACCTTGAGTTCAAACTGCTTGTAGAGCCCAAGCTACTTCCCCTCATTAGTATCAGTATATTGATTGGATAATACAGATATGGTCCCGAAAGGTACGATAACGGACTTTCAGATCAAACAGGAAGCACAAAATCACATTCAGGTGGTTTTCAGGTGTACCAGATCCAAGCGTTTTGTGTCCTTAGAGAGCGATACACCTCTTGTCAAGGTCTTCGACTTGTTAACACTTCATTATCATTGCAATAGTTTTGATTTATTGATATTATACACCTTTTTTTTTTAAATCCTTGGTAAACCTTACCAATAGGCGTTGTTCTGGTTGGGTGGCGCTTAAGCACTTAACTTTGGAGCACCAAATACCATCCTATGTTTGTCTATTTTGTATGGAATTATTTAAAAGTAATAATTTAGAAAGTGGTCAAAAGATGATTAGATAGTGGCTAAAATTGGAATTAAGTTCACTTTCATTTCAGATCCACAAAGATATCTCAATTGACTAAACATTCTCATTTCTTATGACAAGATACTTCCCAATCCAATGCAAAAGCCTCAGACGTGCTTTTTCTTAACACAGAGGCTGATATAACATGCTAACACTTCATTACCGACCTAAAAACACTTAACAGAACGTCTGCTACCTCCTGCACGGTTGCGGGAAGCTTCTCCTCAAGAGGGAATCTGCACTGATGTGACAGTAAGAGGCTTTTACAATCTTGGTAAAGCCTCATTACACCCACAATATTGTCGTGCTGCGAAAGCAAATCAGCCACTCTCAACGCTACTACCCCGTTACGCTAATAACACAACAGCCAAAGCGCTGTTAAATCAAAGCCATTTCACAGATGTCTCCTCACGGTAAAGCGGCTTTCGGTCTCAGTAGGTTCCTTTGGGAATTGATTTCCGTTCCTCTGAGTTGACAGTTTTCATAAAAGAAGTATATTTTTAGATAGAGCTGTTATAAAATTCCAAGACTTTAATATAATTGTATAGTATTAAAAAAATACAAAAAAGAGAGTTAGAATAAATACAGCTTAGATTATATCATATACTATATTGCTATGAAAGATTATATCACACATTTCTAAAGATGGAAACAAGGTGAGATTCACGAGTGTTTTACGTTGCGAGTTGACTGACTTCAATGAGTCTTTCATCTGCCGATAGATGCAAATTCGGTACCTGATGTTCTTTGCATATTAACTTTTGACGACTTGAACGTATGTGTTATTTAAAAAGCAAATTTTTATGTACAATGTGCATGTTCTCTTCAATGGTGGTAATAATATTAAGCTACATCACTTGAAGGGAGGGTCTGGTAGAGATATTGCTTGTACTGTATATCTACACATCCTCATCCACGACACCATTAACTAGCATTTCATGTCACGTAAAACTGTTGATTATATCTGCTTGAAGCAAACATTGCATATTGAGTCTGGAATAAACTTAAGTGCCAGGAAAAGCGTAAATCAGTTGCACCATTTTAATTACATTTTTCGTTTTCCAAAACAAAACAAGAACTTGCATCCAAGAAAGCAACTAATAGTAAAAGCTATACATATTTTTACGTTACTGCACTAATACGTTAATGAATACGTTATTGCACTATTGGGCCTACACAAATTTATGATTTGGTTAAATTTGCTTTTATATCACTTGGTTTGAAAATTGAATTCAGGTATATAAACACAAAAGTATATACTTGAGACTGCTTGTGTACTTCAACACCAATACTTGAAGAATATCAAAGGAAAAAGGCAAGTTTTAGGCGATCGTACAGCATTGTTGTACTGTACTGTACTGTTCGTGGCAGTATATATACAGAGAGAAATCTTAATGGCTGATATGACTGATGGCCAGGGAAAGCAAATACATGCACATGTTCTGATAGAGGACCTTCTGTAGAGCTGGGAATCTCTAGTTGACTGCATCACTAAAATTCCCATCTGTTTTCCTTCATACATAAACTGCAAATGTATCTCCATTCTGTCTATTCATTTGTGTGCACTTCCTCCTGAAGTAAAACTGGTGATGGTATGCATTTGTAGATTTATTATTGCTTTTTGTTTACTTAATTATAGGCATATAATGATGAAGTAAGAGCGTTATGTCTCCAAAGACACAGAAATGGTTTGACCGACAAGCTATTTATATTAACCTTAATATGATAAGGTTAATAAATAATTTTATACACATTAAATATTGAACGATCAGGGAAGGAACTGGAATCTATGCAAAGATCGAGTGTTATAAGAGAGAGTGTATCTGTGACGGCCCTTTCTGTGAATATTAGCACTGATAAACTAAGAAAAAGCATTAATATTTATTGTTTTGAGCATTTCTTATTATGGCTTTCTAGACATTTTGCATGTAAATACAGACTGACGGATACTGTGTGTCTTGTATTCATTCACTGTTATAATTTTGCTTGCATATTCAGGCAAAAAATAAGTTAATAATCCCAATTCATCAAATGAAGGTTACTCATTTGGCACAAACAACCATGTAAAGAAACAACAACGAGTGTATATATTTTACATGTTTGATATCTCCGTGGAGGCAAACCAAAAGGGTTTCAGATTGAGGGTGACATTTTATTTTTTACATGATGAGGTTGCCCTGATAAGCATCTTTAATTCAATACCTTCTGCGATAAGTGTTTTGCTTAACAAATATTGGCTTTATTTTCCTGTATTTTCTGAAAGGATTGATTGCCATTTATTGGAAATGACCATTTCTGATCATCTGCCAGGATGAAATGGGTGAGCAAAGTTCTTTTTCTTTTTAGTCTCTGTACATATGAGTAAAGACGGATACTAAACGCTCTGTTCTGCATTACAGTTCGTACCACACCATATTTGGCTTTATTTTGTGTATATAATCCTTCAAAAGCTTTGTATTTATATGGTCAAGAGGGACAAATCATGTATAGACTGAGATTAATTGTCTGCCTTGTACTTTCTGATGTAAATGTGTTTTTAAAACTAAACTGCGAACGTAAAAAAAACTGGAAAAAAAAAAAAATCTTTCAATGGCCTAATCACTACAGTTATTTTGTGTATTTTGCATTGAAATCTGAAGAGCGTTTTGTTTTACCATGCAGAACTACGAAAACCTTTGTACAAGTATTTTTTCTGTATATATTGTGCTAGCATGAATAAATGTGGTGTGGATTTTAGATGTAAATACACGCATTTTTTTTTCCTACTCACTTAACCGCTGTGACGTGTAATTCATTAATAATGCCTAATATTAAAGATAATGTTTTATCGACTGATATTTGCCTTCCTTCCTTTCTTCCTTTCTTTGGAATAGAGTGTAAATTCTCAGAATACAATCAGTACACGTTTCTTTTTACATTATGAAATACCCATAAAAGGCCCTTCTGTGGAACCCTGTTTTTACCCTGTCAATGAATTAACTTTTTTCTTATAAAATAAAGTTAAAACTGTGAGATATCTAAGTTATCTATAATTCTGACTATACATTGACTTTTTGTTTTGTTTTGTTTTTCATCTAAACTTTAAGCTTTACATAAAGCTTGCATTTTTCTGCCAGGTAATAAAATAATAATAATAATAATAATAATATGCATAAAAATAAAGGTAATTGCGACTTTTAATCGCATAATTATAAATATCTCCAGTTTATATCAAAGTATATATATCTTGCAATTGTGACAATTGCAATTAACTTAATTGTGAGGGGGGAAAAGTTACTATTAACATTTTTATTTGGTTAAAACAAGTATCCATACCAATTCTCCATATTTACCAAATAACCAATTTATATTATACACCTTTTTTTTTTAAATCCTTGGTAAACCTTACTAATAGGCGTTGTTCTGGTTGGGTGGCGCTTAAGCACTTAACCTTGGAGCACCAAATACCATCCTATGTTTGTCTATTTTGTATGGAATTATTCAAAATTCAATTCAAAATAGCTATAAAGCTTCAAACTGAACAGAATAAACACATCCACACTACAGCTATAACAATGTGACTAATGTGGTTTTATTTTAAGTTGAATTCAGGTGTTTGAACCCAGCATAGGCCTGTCATGCACAGTACTCATAATATTAATAGTAAAGTACTCTAATATTCTTAGTAAAGTAAACACTAATAGCTCGTTTAGCCAACTTCGTGAAGAGCTAACTTACGCAACATGACAAAGAACTACAAACATGGCGCTGCTACAAAGAACTACAAACATGGCGACCCACACGTCACCCATCCGAGAGAATTCACCTTCACAAACCAATCACGAGCCGCCAACTGGACTCACTCCCTGGATGAGCCCGTCACATCCAATCAGAAAGGAGTGCGTGTTGCGACGTCACGAGCCAGCCAATGGACGCGCGAAGAGTGGAACGGCAGCCAATCAGGTGTGAGAGTGGGCGGGCTCTGGCAGTAGGAAGCGCTGTTGAATCTGTCGGCTGCGTGTTATCGAGCCGGTGTGTTTAATGAACGCTCGTGACCCGCTCTAGCACTCTCTCATAGCGCTTGTTTGGGGTTAGGATGATATATTTAAGTGGGCTTTCTGTAGCACTGGCCCTGGCGCTGCTGCCGAGCGGCACTGAAGCGTTGAAGGATGGAGAGTGTGAAGGTGAGTTTGATTCATATAGTCACAGTATAAAAGGTGTTCAGGACACACACTTCCGGTCAAGAGCATCTCACAGCTGCCTTTATGCATCTGCTTTAGTTCAAGCTGCTGGTTTAGTGCATTTCGTTCACTTGGTTTTGATCAAATATATTTCGTGTGTTTCCTGCTATTCAATCATTGCATCAGTGATTATTATTATATTTGAATGTTTTTTAGGTGCTCTTGGGCTGTTTTTGTAATAATAATATATGCATTATTTAAAAAAAGTGTACATGAATGTTTTTTTTTACTAAGGTTTTCTTTTTTTAGTAAATACCATACTGTATGCAGTCGATTATTGTAATGCAGGTTATTTTCATCAATAACACCTGTTCAAAAAACCATTTGCTCATAATTGCTTGTATTTACAAGGGCGTCAATAAATGAATAATTTGCTATACTGTGCTACATAAACGTGACTAATGCATTTAATATCATTTGTTTGCGTGTGATTGTTGCATTGCAGTCTGTGTGGGTTTCCTGGACCGGTTTTACCAGACGCTACAAGACAACGACGTCAAGTTCAGCAGCGACGCCATCGAAAAAGCCCTTCTGAAGTCTTGCAAAGAAGCCAAAGGAAAAGAAAACCGATTTGTAAGTGTGTGTTTCACCCAAAAGGACACTGAAGATGCGGATGAGTTCGTTCCCTCATCAGATTCGGAGAATCTCACAAGCGGATGCTCTGCGGTGAATGGGTGCCGTCAGAATGAGTGTCCAAACAGCTGATGAAAACACTTCGTATTTAGCCTAAGTTAAAACCTCTGAATGATGATTTCACCCCCCTGCATACATGCAGCTTTTCACTTCAAAAGATGTTGATGGTGGATTATTGTGATGGTTTTATCTCATTCTGACGGCACCCATTCACTACAGAGATCTTGGATGGCCTGAGATAGTTCACTGATTGTAATGTTGTGTGTGTGTGCAGTGTTATTATATAGGGGCGACAAGCGATGCAGCAACAAAAATAATCAATGAAGTTTCCAAACCGATGAGTTACCACGTGCCAGTGGAAAAGATTTGTGAAAAGCTCAAAAAGAAGGACAGTCAAATCTGTGAACTGAAATATGGTAAGCATAGAGGAAAACACCAAGTTATCTCTCTAGTAGTAACTATTACACTCATTGCTCTGTGTCTGAAGATGACTAATCAATCTCTAGTTGATATACGGAGGATCAATGACAGCACTGCAAACCATTCTTCTTCTTCTTCTAGATAAACAAGTTGACCTGAGCTCCGTCGACCTGAAGAAGTTGAAAGTGAAAGACCTGAAGAAAATCTTGGAGGAATGGGGCGAATCCTGCAAAGGATGCGTGGAGAAATCCGACTTCATCCGCAAGATCAACGAGCTAATGCCCAAGTATGCGCCCAACGCGGCCAAGGCACGGACAGATCTGTAAACTCACAGTGAATTATGGGACCGAGGCAGCGGCCAGAGGCATTATGGGTGGAAGTCTTGCGCTGTGCAGCTCACTTGTCCACCGAACAGTGGGGTTTGCGTTGTGTTGTCATCTTACCATGTACTCCAGGGGTAAACATCAAGAATCCCAATAAATGCACTTCCATGAAAATACCACCTTTAATTTATAACTTGCAACCTGACTAATAGCCACCACACCTCCTGACGTTATGGGAAACATGTTTGACACACTTTGCCTAGTTTGATTTTCATTTTCTATTCTATTTTTTGTTTTGAGGGTATAGACTTTCTTAGTTGGGACATTATATGAAATATAATGAACGAGAGTCTCGTCTTCAAAACGAGTGGGTCTTTGAGTGGACTTTGCTGTAAAATGTTTAATACAGGTATACTGTCTTTTTCATTAAAAGAAGAAAATTAATCAGTCTTGTCTTTTTTTAGTAGTTTATTGTTTTTCCGAATGACTTTGTTTCACCTGGTCACTTTAAGATGATCTTCAGGCAACTGGGATTCATTTTACTACCAAAATACCTATTTGCTATGGTAATGAAATGATTTATTTGTGGTTATATATATATATAGTCCAGTCTTTGCATGTATTTGTATGTCACTTACAGCTTTTGCTAGTTCATGCACATAATTTGAAACGTCATAATTTCTTATATCATATTTATTATTGGCTGTGTCCTATAGTGTTTATATTTCACATAAACAATAGCAGAAATCCATTTTAAACTCAACTTGTTTTTTAGCGTCAACATGAACGTTCCACAACTATAGCAGCGTCGCGCTTTGCGTACTGACGTCAGCAGAGTCCCCGCCCACTCGCACATTCCTTTTGTCCAAGATGGCGGAGTAGATGCAGCCGAGGGGACGCTACTGTTCGCCGTTTTATTTTTATCTGCGAAGTTCAACATCCAGGCGAGCGTTTCCCCGTGCAAACGTGAGTTAAGATCCTCCTCACGGATGTGCAAAGTCTCCCGGAGCCGTGAGAGTTCACCTTGGAGCTGATTTGATATTTTTTGTGCGGCGGGAGCATCACTAAAATGAAGCGGCAGGCCGAGCGCGACGCGAGTCCGTCCAGAACGCTCGCCAAACGCGTCCGGGACCGGGACCGAGAGCCGAACCCGCCGCTCGCGCTGCTGCTGGCCGAGAGCCGGGCTTACCACAAACGAAGCCGCAGCAGAGAGCGGGAAAAACCACGCGTCCGTGAGGAGAGAGACAGTGTGCATCACCGCCCACATCACGAACTGGGTCTGCTGGGTCGAGCCCCTCTCCGAACCGCTTCAGTCCTGCCTAAAGGTAAGACCGGGTCCGCAGAGACGGCCGCTGCGCGACTAGAATACAAGACGCTCCTCATCAGCAACCTCGGGTCGCAGCTCTCTGATGAGCATGTGGAGGACGGGCTGTTTCACGAGTTTAAGAAGTTCGGGGACGTGAGCGTCAAGTTGTCTCACACGCCAGAGCTGGGTCGCGTCGCCTACGTCAACTTCAGACACACGGAAAACGCGCGGGAAGCACGTCATGCCAAAACCAGGTTGGTGCTGTACGACCGTCCTCTCAAAGTGGAGCCCATGTACATGCGGCGCCGCAGCGTCACGCCTCCAGATGTGAGCTATGTGTCTCTGCACAGTGCTGCCTACACCTACAGGCAGCGGTCCCTTTCCCCGGGGGCCGGGAGCAGTGCCCTTCGAGACATCAGACCCCGGCATTACGTGGAAGGTGTGGGACTCAGCCGGGACCGTGTTTTGGACTACTACAGCGCTTTGGAGGAGAGAAGCCGAGCGTACGCGTACCAGCTCCCCGAGGAGGACCTCAAGCCGGAGGACGACCAGCGAGCCACTAGGAACTTGTTCATCGGCAACTTGGATCATAACATTTCTGAGGTGGAGCTGCGGCAAGGATTCGACAAATATGGAATTATCGAAGAAGTGGTTATCAAGCGGCCCGCTCGTGGACAAGGAGGTGCTTATGCTTTTCTTAAATTCCAAAACTTGGATATGGCTCACCGGGCCAAAGTGGCCATGCAGGGACGCATGATCAACGGCAACCCGATTAAGATCGGATACGGGAAAGCCAATCCGACGACTCGGCTCTGGGTGGGCGGGCTCGGCCCGAATACCTCGCTGGCGGCTTTAGCGCGTGAGTTTGATCGCTTCGGGAGTATTCGCACCATAGACTATGTGAAAGGAGATAATTTTGCTTACATTCATTACGAGAGCTTGGACGCGGCCCAGGCTGCGTGTGCGCAAATGCGCGGCTTCCCCCTGGGCGGTCCGAACCGCCGGCTGCGTGTGGATTTTGCTAAAGCTGAGGAGACGAGGGCGTACCCTCAGCAGTACCAGCCGCCGTTGCTCCCGCCTCCACATTACGATCTTCTAGCTGATGGTTACGGACGCCATCACAGCGTCGAGCGAGAGCTGAGAGCGAGGGCTCGCTCACCCTCACACCCCCTGTACGCGGAGCGAGAAAGGGAGCGCCTTTCGGACCGGGACTGGAGTCCGCCGAAAGCAACCGAGCGCCGAGCTAACCCAGAGGCGTTTGGACGGGTCAGGCAGCGCAGCCGCAGTCGTAGCCGCAGCAGGGAGCGCTGGGGAAAGGAGCGAGAGCTAGAACGTGGGAAAAACTGGGAGGAGCGGCGCAAGCGAAGGAGCCTCAGTCCCGCCGAGGAACGCGGGAGGTCAAAGCTCCGAGGCGGAGCGCCGTCTACCCCCGAAGACAGCCCGGATAGGGGTCGCGGCCGTCTTCCGGACTCCACCTCAGAACCTCTAGATCACACCCCCGACATCGGCAGACACTCCAGCGACGAGCGTCCTGCGCCGGACGAACCGAGGAAGGAGGAGCGCGAGCGCAATCACCGCAAGAGCGAGAGCGACCCCGACTCGCAGACGGACAAGTCCAAAGCAGACTCCAAAAAGCCCAGCACGCTCTCGGAGTACGCCCAGACGCTGAGTCGCGTGTGGCGCGGCTCCCTCGTTCTTAAAAACAGCTGCTTCCCCACAAACATGCACATGCTTGAGGGGGGCGTGAGCTTCCTCCACGGCCTCATGAAAGACAACCAAGCAGGTGGCTCCAAGATCACGCAGCTAAAAATCGCTCAGCGGCTGAGGCTAGATCAGCCCAAACTGGACGAGGTGACGCGTCGCATCAAGCTAGGCAGCCCGGACGGCTACGCTGTCCTCCTAGCCGTCCAAGGGCCCATGGACCGCGACGCCCCTCCTCCAGAACCGGGCCTTCAGCAGCGCCTTCTACGCAACCTGGTGACGTACCTCAGGAACAAGCAGGCGGCGGGGGTCATCGGCTTGCCCCTCGGCGGCCCCAAAGACCGCGAGATGGGGGGCATGCTGTACGCCTTCCCTCCGTGTGACTTCTCGCAGCAGTATCTCCAGGCTGCTCTGAAAACTCTTGGGAAACTTGAGGAGGACCACCTGGTCATAGTGGTCGTTAGAGACTCACCTTAACACTTCTAATTCCAACTCTAAAACGTTCCACGCAGCCTTTTAAGTTTTTACTTTAATACACTCGAGCAGCGTTTCCTCCAAACGCTTGGGAAATTGAATCGCATCGCCCGGAGAAGTTGTTTTATAAACGAGCAGTTTAAAGTGTTTACTTTCCGTTTTACTGTATTTAAAAATGTTTTATAGAATCGCATGCACCGACAATTTGACTGAAGTCCTCTTCCGGTGGTTCTTTATAATGGGCTTCATTTTTAACTGCAAATCCGTTCGCATTCATTGACGTCTGTTGACCAACATTCAAGTGTACTAATTTGTTAGTTTCCGATATTACATCCGCTGTCCGATACACAAACCCTAGGTGTTTTATTTTCCCTCTCAGAAATAGAACGGAGGCGTTTGTGTCATAACTGACGGCATCTACCTCTTTAACCATGTAACACATCAGGTATGCTTGACAAAATGAAGTTAGTCTTCGAGCCCACTGCATTTCTATTGTATTTTGTTACAAATATGCACCTGCAGCACTAACAGAAAGGTCAGGTGCCTGCACCAGTACTGTACCAATCCAGACACACTAATGCGTTACGAACACTACGGTTTAAGCTTGTTGTGACTGTTTGTTTGTACACAGGAATGTCGTCTTAAGCCTTAGCTGTGTTTCAACTGCCCTCCACTGAATGACTGTTTGCCGAGTCATTGAGCCAAGTGCTACCAAGTCCAGTGATTTGAAACTCATAATAATGGGTGAACCAGAAACGAGTGTTATTTTCAGATTTGAGTTAACAAGGGGGGGTTAAAAGTCCACCTGCCAACACTACAACCCTTTGCACTGAACCGTAATTTTCCATTGTTTGTTTTTTTTAATCATGTTATTGTTTTACTCTTTTATCACTCCTTTTTTGTAATGCTTTTTATTTCTAGATATCTGTATGCAAAACATGTACGGCGTTTTAAAAAAAGTAAACATTTCATGTTCTTGTTTTTGAATCACGCTCCCGTCTTTATTTGCAAAGACCGCATTCAGTGTTCAATGTCGAGATTTTGTATCGCCGAGTATAAATCCCGTCTCCATAGTTACCTTTCCATCTCAGGCCTGCCTACAAAACAAGTTGAAGGTTAAAGTGGTAACCAGGCAACCACATCCATCATTAAAAAAAAAAGATTCCAGTTCAATTGAGGCTTGACTGTGGAGTAGCGTAGAGTGACCGCTAGGTGGCAGTGTGGTCAAAGAAAAGCATCCCTGACTCAACATATGAAACCAGCCAGTTCCTGCTGTGCAAGTGGGAAGCTGCTTGAGAGAAAACAGTCAGTGCAGTGCATATTAAACGCTTGCTGAGACATTGTTGCTGCATTTAACCCGCTTGAAAGCATTAAGTCTCGCCTTGTGCCGGTATGCAATGTGCATGTGGTATTTATGCTGTTTGATTGATAGACCTACATGGCGCTGGAAGATTAACAATCCTTGTTATTATTTATTTTATAATGCACTGTAGTTCAGTCTAACGCTTAATTAGCTCGTTTCTCAACGTCAGAAAGAGAGAATCTAAACTGATCAAGCCAGATCCTGATAGATCTCCCAATGCTTTCTCTGTGCGGAAAGGCTTTAGAGTTACTTAATCGACCGCTCTCAATGCTCGAAATAGCCCATTTATGCAGGTTTTTGTATTTGCACTTGTCAACAACTGTGTCATCTGAGCAGTCGCTGATATCTGCTGTTGATATGTGGTGACCCGAATTTATGTTATGTCCGATAATGGGCGTGAAACAAACCCGGAGCGCCGCTTTAAAACTCACACTTCATCTATCTGTCATTGAACTCATTAAAGGCATAGTTGACCCGAAAATCACGATTGTGTCATCATTTACTCACGCTCGAGTAGCTTCAAACCTGTGTGATTTTTTTTGTTCTGTTGAACACAAAGGAAAATATTAAAAAATGTCTGTAAGCTTGCTTGATTTGGTCACCGTTGACTTCCATAGTAGAAAATAATACACAATGTAAGTCAATGGTTGCAGATTTTCTTCTAAATATCTTCCTTTGTGTTCAGCAGAGCTCATACAGGTCTGGAAATACTTGTATTAGAATTTTTGGGTCAATTATTCCTTAGGTCTGTTGACCAAAATTGAAGTATAATAATGTTAAAGTGACTTTTTATGTCGGTAATGGTTCTCCTTTCCTATAGTGCATCCGCTGTCTGTTAAACAAACCCTAGACCTTTGATTCTTCTCATTTGAACTTACCAAATATTAACTATAAACAGGCCAGTAAGGTAATGTACATAAATATAAAACTATACGTATATCTTGCAACCAATTTACATACATACCCACATCAACTGAATTTAATAACAATAACATATCTCTCTATATATATTTGTTTTGTTTACATGTATGTGTACTGTTTATTATGTAAATACACACGGTATATATGTCTATTTAGAAAATACTTTTCTTGCATTTATATATTTTTAATATTTTATATAAGAATATTTAATATATAAGAACACCATACTTTTATTAAATATATACATGCATGTGTTTTTGTGTGTATACATATATATAAGCAGTACACAATATGTAAACAATGTGCGTTTAGTCATGATTAATTGTTTGATATACATTATGAAAGGTATATTTATTTACAGAACAAATGTCATATATATAGTATATATGTATATATAGTATATATGAGTATATAGCATAGCTATTATGACATCATGTTTCTGGTTAAAGGTGAATTAAGGGTGTTAATAAAATCTTAAAGAGTAGTAATATTTTGAAGGCTAGTTCTTATTCCAGTTACTCATATGAAACACACATAAGATGTCTTAAAGAGCTTGAAAAATGGTTTATTTCATGTGCTTTAGTTGGACTGCGTTTTCAGCTCTTAACTATTTGTCACAGATGTTGTTTTTTTACTTCATTGACGTTGATGGATCCTTTGAAGCAGCACTTGAAAGGGTTTTTAAGAAAAGTGTTTTTGCGCGGTGTGCTGAGCCAGCAGCTCGTCTGACCTGTATATGTCCGATCGCTTTAGTTTGTGCTATTGCACTCGAAAACGCTACCGTCCACGACCCGCCTCGACCCAGTAATACAGTACCAAAACGTTGATTGTTGATGGCTAAAAACACCACGTCTAGTTCTCTCAGCTACAGCTAGGATCAAAACCATTCTAACCCTTAAAATAACCTTTCAGATACTCGCGTGAAAAAAGCACTGCTCAAGGTTACGTATTCACACGTGAGTCTCATCCCAGATCAAAATAATGTCTTCACCCGATGTGTTTTTGCCCTTTCAGATCACGAGTTTGCTCCCCCGGGTGCAGACGAGGATCAGGTTTTTTTTTTTTTCAGGGTTTGGCCGGTTCCTGGTAGCAGGTCCATCGACCCGCAGCACTTCACTGTAAGCTAGCCTAGTGCAGGAAATGGAAGACACAAGTAATGAAATATTAATGTGAAATAATGAGAGGGTCCAATGAAATCCATTAAAGCCAGGAAAATCAATGAAACATGGCCCCACAAGCCCCGGCCCGAGGACTCGACCGGATCGCATGTCGCTTGGGTAAGAACACATGAACGAGACCATACTAGAGTTCAGCCATTAGTCCAGCTCTAAGGAATTACAATATAAGAAATTACAAATATAGGCTCACACAGTTGTTTATTATCTTCAGAATCCAAATCATCTCCTGTGCACTGATGGAGACCAGGATATGATGCGACCACAACACTCTACCAAACAACTGTTGCTTCCCAGAACGATATTGTGTAAGGTTGGTTTTCAGTGGGAAAGTTTTCTTCACACTAGTAAATGTTGTTTTCAGGTTTGTGGGACGTTACTGTAACGTTATGTGTTTGCACCCCAGGATGATGTCAGCTGAGCTGCTTTGGATCCCGGGCTTTGCATTCTGTCAAGCGGGCAGGTGGCCGTGTGGTTTTTCCCGTCACATGTTTTTTGAGTCATATCTACCGTACCGCGTTAGGCATTGTTTCACGACTACAAAGAAAGCTGCTCAGCGCTGTCAGGAGCTTATGGCCCTGTCTCGCAAATCCCACTCGGTTAAGGCAGGAATCTCCCAGAAACAAATGTCCACCGTTTTATCCCGATGAGATTGTGGGTGTATTTTTAAACTGTGAAGCAGGCCTGGTAGAGATGTGACTAACCGGCGGACAAAACATGTTATAAGTATGTTTATGTTTTTACGGTTTTTAAATATGTTCAAGAAGGCTGCATTTATTTGAGTAAAACATACAACAGTAATACTGTGAACAATTATTACCAATTAAAAAAAAATTATGTTTAAAATATATAATTTAATATACAATGTATGCGTCAGTTATCATTACCTCAGTCTTCAGTGTCCAAAACTTATTTTGGATGCAATTAATTGCAGTCCATATATATATATATATATATATATGTATGTATATATATATATATATATATATATATATGTATATGTATATGTGTATATATATGTATATGTGTGTGTGTGTATAATA